>PVLD010000574.1:103065-268676 GCA_004027595.1 Dinomys branickii | reverse complement strand
ACCACATCTCCCCCGGCATCTCAGAGAAATACGCCCAGTTTACACTTCCCAGCCGAGGTCCCGGCATTCACGCTCGCCAAGTCTGTCTCGAGCTGGTGGTGTTTATTAAGGAGGTTCGCTCCCTTGCTGCTCACCCAGTCGCCATCTTCCCCGGATCTCCCATGGTACTTTTATATAATGGAGTATTACTCAGCTATAAAGAAAGATAAACTCGAGGCTTTTATAGGTAAATGGTCGCAGCTGGAGACCATACTCCCATGAGAGCGGACTGTCATGGTCCATCCCCTCCCAACACCACCATAAAGGCAACCACACATCAACATGAATTTTCACTGCACCGTGACATGCAAGCCATAGCAAGGGCACAGAAGAGAGAGAGGAACCTGAGCCTGCTCCACCATTTCAATCAGGAAAGTTCTATTTTCTTCTAAAAATCATTAAAATGGACACTAAGAGCTTGGAGATTGATACTCTGATTTTCCAGGTGCATAAATAGAGACCCACAGATGGGAAACGATTTCCCCAAATTCATGTGAGGTAAAACGCCAGGGGCGGCCAGAACTACATCTCTTACTTCAAGGTCAGTTATGTCTTTGTCACTGAGAATATTTTCCTGAGCCAACACGTTGCAGTGCCCTTAGTCCTGCCTCCTCTCAGGCAGCGCCACACTTTCAGGTCCAAGTGGAATCTCAGACTACAGGGTGGGAGAGAACCCTGTTTTCTAGGCATATGATTCTATGTTTCGCCAGTGAGGACCTCAACTCCAGCAAGAAGTGGCTTTTCCCACATCACACAGCCGGTGAGGGGTGGATCAGAATGACGCAGGTCTCTCACCCCATGGTGGGTCTTCCCCACCCTGGTCTCTCACAGCAACCTCCCAGCAGCAGTGCTTTGCAGGTAGGACCAGATATTTGCTTAACAGTGTAATTAATATTATAATTAATTGCAATAAGGGATGCTGAACTTGTATTATATTACACAGCAGATAATAAAATATTATTATAGTTAATATCAACAGGCTGATTAATAGTACATCCTTGTATTGTTGTGTAGGACCAAACCTCTGGAAAGATAGAGAAGAAGCCTGAGAAATACAGTTTATTAGCAGAAAGAAAACTAAATTCGAAGTATCTTTCTCCAAGCAGTTTTCTTGTAAGGGTCCCTTAGAACTCTTCCTCCTTGGTTTTAGGCTCCTGAACCAGCTATCAAAACTGAACTGCACAAGCTCCTGACAAGCTGTAAAAGTACTTAGTGGTTATCAAAAGGATACTCTTCCCTGGCCAAACCAAACAGACGCCTGGCTGGGAAGCATGGGTCTAGCTGGGAGTTTTGCAAGTGTTCTAGACTTGGAATCTGCCCGAAAGCGTCCGAGGGTTGGGAGGATCAACCAGGGGAGGTTTTCGCCATTCACGTCACCCTGTTTCATGATCTTCAATTTACTCACTTGCAATAGGCTTGAATAAGGGAGCTGCAGTAACGACCCCTCACAACGGGACTGTGGGAAACAATTAGAGAAACGCCGCAGAGTGTTTGCGTGAACAGTTCATCTGAAAAAGCACTTGAATGGATCTCTGGGGAGCAACAAACAGACTTTTACAAGTTCACAGTTACTTAGCTAAGATCAGGTGATGATATTTTATTTCAGGAAAAAGAAAACACCATGTGCTAGCCCAGTTGCTCATGCTTGGGCCAGGAAGGACCTTCCGGGGAAGAGGGAGGTGAGGGCCGCCCAGAGTTGGCCCCGGCCCCCGGAGGAGGAGCGCTCTTCCTCTCTGGTCACACACTGGCAGTCCTTTCACCAATGCCGCCTCTTTTCCAAGATGGTGGCCTTTCCCAGCATCCCCTTCCAGCCACCCTCTCAGCTTTGTCTTCTTCCTGGGTTTTCATTTCCATGGCTTTGTCTTCTTTCAGAAAATTATCAGAGCAAAAAATGCACTGCAGAGAGCACAGTATTTAGCTTGGACACACGGTAGGAAGCAGTTAAAAACTTCTCCCTCACACTTCCCAGACTGCTCTTCAGGAATAAGCGGGTCATATTTCCTAGCTGGCAAATGTGTTTTTCTCCCTCAGCTCCTTCCTTCCTATTTTTTAAAATGCCTTCCCGGCTTTTTAGTTCTGGAGATAAGGCAGCCCATCTGGTAGCTCTCTCTGGAAGGTGGTAGAAGTGGCTTTGTCTGTCAGAACAGTTTAAAAGTATTAATGACGCTCCACCTCAGAGGCTCCCACTCTGCACTAGACCTGGAAAGGCACACATTTATGCTTCGGGGAAATTAAAGACACTGTGGGGGCCTCACGTTCCCCTTGAATGACTGCATCTTTGAGGGCTATCTGGAAGGACAGAAATTAGCCGATCTGCTCTCCTCGGCCTCGCTCGTGCTGTGCTCCCCTCCCCCTGGTGATCTTCAGCTGCAGGAAGACTCAGTGGAGGACGGAGACCTGAGGCAGGGCTGGCTACACAGTCACTGTTGTGTTCTTTGGGTTCATCCCTTAACTTCTTTGGGCGCTAAGTTTATTCATAGACAAACATGAGGCCTCGGGCAAGTTGCTTAGAGCTTTAGTCTTGCTTGTTCTATGCTTTCAGCAGTGGAATCTTTTCCTCAAGGTCTTACGTAGGACCTATGCTAGGAAACAGACAAAAGTTGAGTTGCCCTGGTTGACTAGGAGTTGGAGGGCCAGGTCACCCACACGTGTGCAGGACCCCTTGCTGAGGATGTAGGGGTGGGTGGTTCTGGTTCTTCCCAGTTCTGGTGGTCATAGCTCCTGGTTCCAAACTGTAATGCAGCCATAGCGTCAACTTCTCTCCCTGTTGTCCTACCAGCCCTGTAGCCCTCCCTGTCCCACAGGAACTGACTGAAAGCAGGATCCCTTGATTCTGGTGTGGCATTAACGAAGAACTGGGCCAGCCTATCCCCACCAGGGCCCCTGGGGCCTTCCTCCTCAGCCTCCCTATTTCCGAGGCCCCGATAGATATGAAGGCTGCCCTGGAACCTGGGAGAAAACCGGGTGGGGGCGGGTGGTGACCTCACAGGGGAGGAGATCAGAGAAGGCTGAGCTCATCTGACCCACAGGCAGGGCAGCTGTGAGAACAGAGGGAACCCAACTGCTCCAAGCAGGGAGGACAAAGACTCAGGTCTCTGAGTTCCGGGTGGTACCTGCTTTCCCTCACTTTTATGGTGGGCAGTTGGAGAGGGAGAGCGAAGAGCGGTAGAAGGCCTGGGTGTTTTATTTAACTGATGCCTCACTCTCGTCCATCTCTCCCTCCTCCTCAGACTTTATAGGAATTTTTGGTTATCCAGCACACCCTCTTTCCTGTCAGACTGCTCTTCATTTCTCACATTCCACCCGGGGCCGGGTTCCCAGAGCAGCAGCCCAGTCAACCTGGTGAGATATTAAACTCCCCCCACCCGGTGAAACCGAGGTGATAACAGTTCTCATGGTATTTTCAATTAAAAATTCTTGAGATGTTTCCAGCACCAGCCAGCCAGAGAGGAGGGTGATAGAGAACAAATGGTGACAAGGAGAGGGAAAAAAAAAAAAAAAAAGCAGGAGACGGTACTTGCAGGGGCTGGAGCTGGGGCTGGGGGAACATGACTGTGCGGAACCGGAAGTCCTGAGACAAGAACGCCGGACACCGGAACCCTGGAGACCGGAAGTCGAAACACAGGAAACCAGAGACATCCGGAGAAAAGGTGCAGATCCAGCTGTATGCGACAAGCACGAGGCCTGAGAGAAAAGTAGAACATGACTATAGGAAAGCTAAAGTGTGCTTGGGCGCTAAGTCAAAGGCACACAACAAAGATAGCTGGCACACACCTTCCATTTGTGAGACAAGTTTTATATAAAGTTTATTCATTGTTTGACCTTTGCCATTCTTTAGCATAGTCTATATACCAACCAGAGGCCCAGGAAGAAGCCACAGAGACCGAAACGTTTTAAGAAAGGAAGATTCTTTCATCCCAAAGACTTCTGTTGCATTTCAAACAACTGTGGAGAATTAGGCCTAGCTTTGGCCCCCAAATCAGGTACTTGGCAAATGTATCCTATTGAATTCAATGGGTTTACCCATCCTGCTGGGGAGGACAACCCACAGGCAAAGATAAATATGAGACGATGGGGAAAGACCATTACATAACATTCCCAAACACAACTTCAGAGAGCATGTGGAGGAGAAAATGAGGAGCAGTCATTTCATAAGCCAAAAGAACAAACCGCAAATCTCACAGGCACCCTCTTCTACCCAGGGCTGCAGAGGACAGTCCAAGAGATCAAGGAGACTGCTACCACCCAGAAGCAACTTGTAGTGATTCTTGTGATGAAAGTCACAAATAATTTCCTCTAGAGAGTATGGGGTCCCCCAGCATCCCCTGCCAAGTAGGATTCTCCCCTAGCCCAGATAAGAGTGCCACCATGGCTGAATGTGTGCAGGTTGGGACCGTCTGTGCCATTTCTTCGTCATTCTTCTCCTGTCTGGAAGCTACCTCCTGCCTCCCGTCTCCTGGGCAATCACCCAGCATAGGTCTCAGTTCCCTTCCTCCACTTGAGGGTGCCACAGTATCTTCCCAATGGCATTTTGCATCCATTTTTACTCACCCTCATCCATTTCTTCATCCGTACACAGAATGATCTGAAAATGGAAATTCGTTGTGGCATCGCACCGCTCAGAACTGCTGCCCAGCTGCTCTTGGCTTGGCTGGATTGAGCACGGCTACAGCATCCTCTGTGATATTCCTCTCCCTGCGGTTGTCCTCCCTGTTCTACGGACACCTTCCTTTTTTTTTTCTTTTAACTCCATGGACACACACTTTCCTTTTGCCATATGGATTTAGCACTGTAACCTGTTCCAGCACTTCTCCTTCCTGTGGGACAAGGAGTCTCCTTGGAACCTGCTGGAAGAGTAGAAATGTTAGAAGATAGGGCCAGTCAGACTCCAGGGTTTCTAGATCTTTGTGCTGTTGAAAGGCTGGCATTACTAGCAATTGCAGGATGGGTATGACACAAGGCAATCACATCAGGAAATCAAGGGTCCTTGGAAACCCCCAGCAGTCCCACTATTTCCTGACTTGTAATATCATAACACGTTTTCCACCGGCCAAACACGTGTTACCTTCCAGCTAGTTGTAGGTGACTGTTTCCATAAAGATTCAAGGGAGCTTCCCAAAGTGGAACAGAGGGCTCTGACTCATCAGGCCATCTTGCCCTTTGGCTGGTGTGATGGTTTAAGTAAGAAGTGTCTCCCAGAAACTCATGTGAACAGGTTGATCCCCAATATAGCAATGTTCCCAAGAGGGGTCTAGACAAGTAACTCGATCATGAGGGCTCCAACTTCGTCAACAGAGGAATCCATTCATGAATTCATAGCTAAACGGCTGTTAGGAGGTGGGGCCACCTTAGGGAACCTAGGTCACTGGCAGCAGGCCTTTGCAGGTATTCCTACCTGGTCCTCAGCCTCTTCCTCTCTGAGTCTTTCTCTGCCTCTCTGCTTCCTCACAACTATGAGGTGAGCTGTTTTTTTCCACTCTGTATTGCCACCATGATGATTCTGCCTCACCGTAGGTCTAAAAAAATGGAATCAGTTGACCATTAGCTGAAACCACCAAAATGGAGCCAAAATAAATACTTTCCTTTAAAGTGTTTCTAGCAGGCATTTTTGTCGCCGAAATGGAAAGATGACTGACACGATCAGGGTGTGCAGCTATACCTGGGTCTTGAGTGGATGACCACCTGCTCCAAGCCTTGCTGTCTTCCCAAAGCCCAGCCCCTGTTTCTCAGCAGTTTACCCTTCCCAGTTGGAAACCTGAGCCCTGCCCTGCTTCTCTGCCCCCCACCTATAATCTGGCAGATGCCAGCGAACTGTTCCTCTGCCTCTTCGGAGGAGCAGCAGGCAGCTCTGCCTCGGCATAACCAGCTCTCCTCTTGGATTATATGGAGGCACATGCCACTGTGTAGATTTAAGTTTTCTGAGTGTGCCACGGTGTAGTCTATGAAGAAAGTTGATATTCTTCTGTTTATATGACTGATTTCATGAGAAAACCGGCCGTTTTATGTATATGTATGTTTACCTCCTTCGTAAATGATGTTCATTACAGAAAGTTCCTCAGCTTAATCTCCATTCCCACGCTGGCAGTAATTCCATCTTTCTCACCCATTTGGGATGGAGGTCTCTACTTACGTATAGTTTCTCTCTTGAAAGTATGGGAGTGTCAATGTCAGTTCCTCTCTCCACAGGCATCTGTTTCCTTCGGACTAGAATATTCCTTTCTTCGGGACCCTTTATCTAACTAATGCTACTGCCATCTCAAACTTCCTCAGGGAGTTCTTCCTCCTTCCTTCCCTCCTCCCTCCTTTCCCCCCTCGTTCTTTCCCTTTCTTTCCCCCTCCTCACTCCCTCTCTTCCTTTGTCTTTTCCTTTTTCCATTTCTCAGACATTGTTCCGGGTCCTGGAGCCAGTACTGGGGCCATAATCCCACATCAGAATGAACGTGGCCCTGCCCTTGTAGGGCTCACAGTCTGTGCGGGGATGAGGGAAGCAGACAGCAGAGTCTGGATATGCAAGGTGCCCCTGCTGCGGAGAACCCTACTCGTGGGACCTGGACCTAGAGAGGTCAGAGAAAACTTCTCTGTGCCGTTGGGAGATATATGGGTATTTAAAGCAGTTTGCAAGCACATATTAGAGCTGGAAAGAGGGCTGAAGCAGCCGGAAGGTGTGTAGCCTGGATGGCAGAGGGAGTTGAGAGGGAAAGGAAGGGCTGAATCCCAGGACTTTACAGGCTGTGCTCCAGATCTGTTCTGATTCTACGAAGAGGGCGGACGCTGAAGCTGTGCATGTGGGAGGGGATGTGGATGTTGGTGCACAGGGAGTAGAGGGGGAGGGGGAGGGGGTGGGAGAGGGGGATGGTGGCATAACTGGCGGCCCTCCTTGCGGAATCTGAGGCTCCGTTTCACAGAGGAGGTGGCAGCGTCCAAGGAGAATGGGAACAGAGCTGGTAGGAGCACTGTAGTAGTTAGTGAGAAGATGACAGTGCTCTTAGAGACAGTGGCACGGGAATGGAGAGAAGTGCAAAGTTTTAGAAGAATTTTGGAGCAAAATTGAAGGGATTTGTTGAGGTTTGGGCAACAGAGAATGAAGGGTCTGAGGATTCCCTGGATTTTGGCCTGCGGGAATGGGGATGGGGTGCTGTTCTCTGTGATGATAGGACTGAGCTAGGGAGGGCACAGGGTAAGTTCTACCATGCCCTTCTCTCTAGTCCAGGCCTCCTTGTATAAGTGCACCCTACACACAGCATTGCTGTTATTGTTTATCTGGGTAGTCTGTGTTTAGTACACGAGTTGTAGGGACAATTATCAGTTCCATGAGGGTGGGACTTGTATTTGTCTTATTCACCAGGAAATCTGCAGTGCTGGACTTGGCATACAGTGAATGTTTGTTGAATAAATTAATGACCATCTGCCTTGCTCCATCTGCTCCTGGGAAATCACCACTTGAGACATTCACCATTTCTGTAACCTTCATGCACCCCAAACAGAATTTGTTACTAACTTCTCATGCTGGAGTTGAAAAGCACTGGGCTCAGAGTCAAAAGATCTGGGTTGAAGTCCCAGTAGTTATGTGCTGTGCTAGCAAAAGATCCGTAGATGAGTCTGAAATGCTCAGAAATATGCTTCTCTGTGGAAGCCAGGTCAGTCAAACTTCAATCCAGCAAACTGAACCATAGCAAATATACTTTCAAATGTGCGATTTTCTCATTTTATTTTATTTTTGTATTTTCAATGGTGTGATCCTGGAGTGACTTCGGAGTAGATCAAGAAAGGGCTCTTTTTCTCCTAAATGTAAGGCTGCATCAAAAGAGAATTTCTCCAGAAGACACTTGCATTTCCTCATTATTTCTTTACAAAGAGTCCGGTAGCAGGGCTTAGAGTGTGAGCTCTGATTCCCAGGTCAGAGGGGAGGAGTGCTAACCCCAACTCAGGATTCCTACACCAGTCCCAAGCTGCTATGTGACCACAGGCAAGGCGCAGCACATCCCAGCAGAGAATAAAAGTTGTGGAGGAGCCTAATTCCTACTCCAGAGCAGAACTGAGGGGTTGTGGTAGGGGCGTAGGGCTGGCAGCTCATGAGGCCAAAGGCAAGAAGGGCCATAGCTGGTGGCTTTAGGGTGCTGACCTGTTCAGGGAACAATGTGAGGGCTGAGTTCAAGTCCCCAGCTGTCTGCGTGCCCCTCACATCTGCTTTTTCCCCAGCAAAGCACTCCCAGGCCTCTACCAGAGCGGACCGCATCGTTTCCCATCACGGCGCCCTATCTTTGAAATGACACGTACCGGTTACATAATGGTAAACTAAACATTTGCATGATGACGTTTTAAACATGTGTCTGTGCTGCCGGATCCACTCCACGTGAACAGCGTAGCACAGAACCTCCCACACACAGATGAAAGCAGTGCGTGGAGCAGACGGGTAGGTGGGTGGGTGAAGCCGCAGCTCCCAGGTTTTGGCGCCCCTCAGAGGGTCTGCTACCTCCTATTTTTCTGATGCAGTTGCTGTCCCTCCCCCAGAAGTTAACCCACCTCCAAACCTGACAGTGCCCAGACCGTTTTCCCTGTTTCCCAGGGAAAGACAGATCTGTTCTGCTTGCTCATCAGACATGGCAGTGCTTGTGTTTTTTTCACTGATTCCTTAGCTGCTATCCTGGGAGTCTCTGCTTTCATCATTAAATATATGGAAATCAGCCCAGTCCTGAAGAGTACTTTGGGGCGCCAGCCACTACCCAGTAACTGAAATAAGTTTGCCAAGGCCTCCAGGATGATCACGGCCTGTCAACAGCAACAGCTTCATTATTTTTCTCTTTCTAGTCGTTGGGCATGAGGTGAGTCTCCCTGCACAGTGCCATCCGTCTTCCTAACCACTGAGTGATGTAGGCACTTTTCTGCTCTGTTTCCCAATTAAGGCCACTGAGGCACAAAGAGGACGTCTTTGGGCTCCCACCAGCAGCAGTGGGATGAACTGAGTTGGGACCCAGGCAGTGTTGACTACAGATGCCATGACTCTAGATTTCCTCTTTTCCTAAGAGTATGTTCCTTTCAGCTAACTTCTGCTCCAGCTGGGAGATTTCTATTCTAGGGTTCATACTGGGTCTCCAAGTAATGCCCAATTGCAAAGCAGGAGGGTGTGGAGAGGGCTGCTGTGTCCCGGGGAGAGGAAATATTTTGATTTTTGAGTGTAAATGGTGCATACAAGTTCTGCAAATTGTCCTCCAGGGGCTACAGGCTGTGCTTTCAGGAAAAGCTCAAGTGTCTGCTCTGGAGAGACCCAGCCAAGGAGGAGGGGCAGGTGCCCAGCTCCTGCCTGACTCAGGCAAGCAAACCAAGGTAGAGGTAGCTCGTAGACCATGGCTTCCAAGCTCGAGACCTGATGTGGAAGCCTTGATTCCACAGAGGTAAGCTCCCTTTCACCTTGACATTTGTCTCACTTTTGAACAATAAAGATTGAAACCAGAATTTAGGAATTAAATCCCAAAGTATGTCAGACAGCAAACCACAGTATACAGACGATGGATGAATATTTTATAAAGCACCACCTTAAGGCAATAGAAACCCTTCCAAATTAGTGCTTTTAACTCTTTTTTTAATTGCTTGGATTAAAATCAACTTTCAAACAAGCCTGGAACCAATATACTGTTGCTTCTCCTGTTTGTATCAGTCTTACAGCTGTTGCTTTGCTAGGATTAATTTGCCTCCAAGGGGTTTCAACACCATCCTCCCTGGTGTATTTTCAGAGCCCATAATGTCATGTAATCGGGACCATGTTATTTTTGTCTGAATCTCTGGGAGTGATGTAAGAGGAAAAAGGAAACCAGCTAACTCCCAACCATTTGACCAAAGGTTAAATGAGTCTTGGCCTTTCCCCAGCTGGACAGAATGCTGTTCGAGCATTTATTCCATCCAGCCAGAAGACTGGAAAGCCTCTTCCTTTCCTTTTGAAATGTTTTCCTTAAGATATCTTTCTCCATCGTGCCCCCAAATTATGTGCCAAGACCCCGTCCCCTCTCCACCCTGCCACCTTTCCATCGTCCCCTGTGGGTAGGCAGTGCAGCGAGCAGATGTGAGAGTAGCCATGGCGGTGGAAGGAGAGGCTGATGTAGAACTGGAGCTGTATTTACCCATCACTTGGAAGACACGCTGCTTGGCCGCATGCCCTTGTCAGCAACGTGGATGTCACCGTCACCAGGGTCTCAGGACATGGCGATGGCTCTGTAGTTTCCTTTTAACCTCCAACCAGTACAAGCCAAAACACCTTCATCCCATCAGCTGGTGCTCTTCTAAGACACATGGACATGTGAACATTTCACTCATCAAACCTACACTTCCTCCAGGTAAGTACAGGAGGCTCCAGTGCGTGTGGGAGAAGGTCCTAAAACACAAGCGTCTCTGTTGACACTGCCCACTTTGTGTTTTAAGTAACTTCAGGGCATTGCTTATGGAAACTGAATGATGTGCAGACCCACCCAGACAGAAGTATTTCTGTTTGAATTTGGCATTTTTCTTTTGTCAGCAAGGAGAAATTCATCAATAGCCTGTGAGGTGAATAGAGCCTCCTGAAAAATGTCTCCTGCCCTGGAGCAGGGGACACCACACTGTACAAGGATTGGTAGGATTTTGGAGCTGGGAAACCTCTAAAGGCAGCAGCTAACATTCTCTAAGGCTGCACCTAGTCAAGACCAAGCACCTCCTGTGCATGATTCTTTTAGCCGGTGTCAAGGTCCCAGGAGGCAGGTCCTTTATGGACTCCATTTCCAAGGTAGATGCTGACATTCGTAGTCTGCGTGTAGTCCCAGGGCCTGCTTCCCTAAGATGTACTGGGACCGGTCTCTGCTTCTTCCTCTCTGAAGTGGGAATGATGAAACCTGCCTCCCCTGCAGGCAGGAGGGTTGTAAGAATGAAGTAAGGTGCAGACGTGGGCAGTTGAGCCATGTGAAGCCACGTACCAGGGCTTCGTTGGTATTTTTACAACCAAGAAGTGATAAGCACCAGGGACTCATAATGTCCCAGCTTCTGACTGTGGCCAGATCTCGGGGCCCATGTGGACAGTGGTGGTGATGTTTCCGTTCTCGGTGGGCCTGGTATACAAAAGCAGTAGGGACGGGACAGGAAGGAAAGACCTAAGGAAACAAGGGCACATGATGGCAAGTGGAGAGGAGTGCAGCTGCTTTCCTCAGCTCTTTCTGAGAATGAAGTCCAGTGTCTGCTTGTCGTCCTTGTCCTGCCGGTTCTCACAAATGTGTCTCCCGATAGCTGCCCCTCCCTTGCCCTGCATCGCCCTCAGCCTTCATCACAGATGCCCATGTCAGAGCTCTCTGACACCTGCTTCTGGTCTCTTTCCGTTCCAGCCTTCTTTCATCCCGCCAAGAGAAAGTTTATTCTTCAAAATCAAGTACCAGCACGATTCCATTACTTTTCCCAAAAACCTGCTCCAGTGAGGTGGGTTAACCGCACCTAACGGTTTTAGAGACACGATCTAGAAGGTGTGCAGACCTCCAGGCCAAAATGACAGGCATTTCAATTGTTCCAGCTGACAATATTCATCAATTTCTATATTCTGTTCTGAATTTTCCCCCATTGACTAACATATATAATAACCTAAAAGTAACAACAAATTTAATTTTTACTAGTCAGATTACAAATGGGGATTGGATTGTGTATGGTTATAAGCAACTGCAGCAAGATCAGCCAAGTTACCATGAAAAACTTCCACAGAAAGGCTCCCCTTAGAAACACTTCTTAGGCTTAGCTAGAGCTCTAGATGAAACTAATTTGTTTTCTGGGAAGTTACTATCTAAGAACACCTGTCAGGTCAGCAGCTCCCAAACATCAACCTGGAATTTAAGGCAGGCAGTGGCATGTGGATCTCAGAAGGAGATTTTCAAGAGCGATGTCCCAGGCCCTGGCCACAGTAGGGGATCTGACTGGTGTGTCAGGAGGAGCCTGGAGACTATATATATATATTTTTTTGAGACTACATATTTTTAAATTTGCAAATTATTTTATCGTAGGAAAAGAAAAACACCAATTCAAAACATTCACTCAAATTGAATGTAGGACTCCCACCTAGGTAAGGGAAGTTCAGCTTCGGGAAGAGTAACTGAATCTTCCATTCCATCTTCCTTTTACTTTTATGTTAGAATAGTTTGAGAGAAAGACATATTTCTGCTTTCTATGTTCTTTGATTTCTTGTTATAAAATGGAAAAACAGCCGACTAAGGCACTCCCAGACAAAACAGCTGCTGTTGCAGGAGTGCAGGAGTAAGAGGTTTGCAGGAGTGGCAGAGATCACTTCCAAACTGCAGCAAACCTGAACTGTTTACCCTTAGCCGGAGCATTTACTAAGTCTAGCACCCTGGGTTCTTCCAGATGGAAGTGAAGCTTAGTGAGGCCTGCTTCCAGGCCTGTGTTCACAGGGGAGGTCCAGCCCCTGGGGGTGCTGCATGCTGTCTTCTGCCGCAGAGTTTCCACAGCAGAGATGACTTTTGGAGCTGGATCCTGATGGTACCTGTGCAGTGGTCTTGCTCCCTCGACTGTGCAGCTAAACCTGGGACAAGGGATTGCAAGTCTTGACTGGAGGGAAGGGCTGTGTGCATGCTCCCTTCCTCCTGATGGCCACTGTGCGTGTCCCCTTTCAGGGTCCCCAGGTCTCTGCCAGTCTCAGCATCAAGCCGTTTAAGAAGCAGCTCTTTCCTTTCTTTACACCATGTTCAAGGCCAAGTAGGTCTCCAGGCAGCAGCTCCAGTCCTACCGTTTTCTTCGGCAGACACCAAAAACAGTGTCTGTGAAATTTTCTTCCCTCTACCAGGTCCCCATCTGTGCTCCATGAATCCATCAGCTAAGATGACTTCTTCCTGTGGGGAGAATTGTTTCTTTGTTGTACAATGAGGAGACCCCTATATACTGTCTCCCTCACTACTTGCATAACTCAGCTCTCCATCAATGTAACAACATACATGAGATAATCTTTTTTTCTTATGTTTTTAGAGGTTCCAGTCTATGACTGGGTGGACTCTGCTTTGGGGCCTCTGGTGGCAGTGCAGATGGCTGTGGCAGGGAGGACACAGTGGAGGAAAGTGCTCACCTCCTCACTGGGAAGCAGATGAGGAAGAGGAAGGGGTGAGGTCCCCACAGAACACACCAAGGGGTGCCCCAGTGAGCCAGGGGGATTTGTTACCCTACTCAGGGGGCCCAAGGAAAGTTTTTGTGGGTGAGGTCCCCAGGTTAAAGAACACATGTGTTCAAGACCTCAGCAGCAGCAGGTAGCATGGAGCAAAGCAGAGAGCCAGAGGGAGAGGCACCTGCCTTTATCAAGTAATTCTTACACAGGTTGTTATCACATGTTTACATTCTCACATAGTGCTGTAACCAGTGCACATGTATTTTCCTGTGCTGAGTCCTAGTTCCATAACTGTCCCACTGTTCACCTGCACTAGAGAGCAGGGTCATGTCCTCAGGTGTCCTTAGACCCCTGAGCTTTGAAGCAGTCTGAGTGGTTCCCTACAGCATTCCACTAGGTCCCATGGTCTCTGGAGTTCACCCCCTCCTAATCATAATGGACCTTGGGGTCCAAATCTTCAATGCACAGGCCCTTCAACGTCCAAAGTCCCTTTCTGTCCCCCTCTTTTCATCATTCTATTCTCCTCACTCCACCCCCCTTTCTTATAACTCGCTCTCAGCCCCAGGTGTCTGAGGCTTTGGGTGTATTAAAGGTGTCCCATGCCATATGTAGAAAGCTAGAGGATTTCTTCACATCCCTCTGTTCAGCTCTGTATCAAGCACTTTTGTAGCCTCCTCTTCCACCAGCAGACCTTGCCACCTGGGTTTATTTTCTGGGAAGTTGTAGTTTTTACTGCTAGCTTTGCAAACACTGTGCTACCAGTCTATTTTCCATTTCCTTAAGGGTTGTGATTTGTCCTGCAGCTTCATAAACACAATTTTTCCTCTAGACTTTTTGTGCACAGTCTTTCTTAGCAATTTCTTTTGTGAAGGCTGCTGTAACGGGCAGACATTATCCTGGTATTGGAATCTAAGCCATGAGCAATGTATGGGTTCTCTCTCAGCCCCAAAGAGAACTCATCTCATGAACAAGCTTCTAAAAGATTTATTCTTGTTGGTGGCACTTGATCTCTGTTACAAGGATCTTTAGTTTATTTCTTATGGCAAAGATTTTCTAGAAGTCTTTTGGCAGTCAGGCATGGTGGTACATGGCTGTGATTCCAGCACTCTGCAAAGACTGAGGCAGGAGGATTGCCCAGTCTGAGCAACTCAGTGAGACCCTGTCTCAAAATAAAACATAAAAAGGTTGAGGCTGTCGTTCAGTGTGAAGGCCTTGGGTTTGGTCCTCAGGAGTGCCAACAAAACAAAACACCTTTTGGCATGCAGAGATACACTCCTTGGCACCACTGGCCTCATCAATAAAGCACTGAAGTGACCAAGAGTTGTGGAAGTAAACCCTGTGAGGCAGTGAGTGGTCGTCCAAGCTGCAAGTCCTCAGACACTGAGGAAGGAAGACATGCTACGGACACTCTCCCAGCTGCCTTCAAAAGATGACGGGTCTGTTGAGAACAATAACAGTGCTCAGATGCAGCTGTGAGAATCTGGTCACCCCGAGTCCTCCAGGAGGCCACTGGGAGTCTGGAGCTGCCACCCGAGCAGGGAGCCCACCTCCATCCATCACCTTCAAAGTGGCTAGGGGGGGCCGTGGGGGGGGTCAGCTGCACTGGACCAACAGACGTGCCATTTGCATTTCTTTGTTGCACTGTTTGCATTTTGCACTTTACCACTTGCCATATCCAAGGGTAGAAGTTCATTAGAATACTCTCCTGCCAGGCAGGGCAGTCCTTCTCAGAAGAGTGCGTTCCCTCTCCTCCTGAGTCTTGCTTGGGGGACGCTCCAGGTGGAACTTTTTCTTCCAGACCTAAGAACTTTCCAGTCTGAAGCTCTTTCTTTTGTTTTCAGAGCTTCTTCTTCTTCCCGGCTCACACCTGACCACTCACGCCTGCTCGCACACACCTGTGCCCCTCTACAAAGCATCTCTTGCTTTAACTTTGTGCACCAGAGAGTGTTAAATGCTTGACTGCATTCCCATAAACCTGCAGATGACTGCAACCCAAGCAGCAGAGCGCGATAAACCCACACATCTAAGCAGATCCAACCCGGCAGCTGACAGCCGCATTCTTGTTCTCAAACTCCTGTCTTGAGGAATGAGCGCTGGCTCCCACGGAGAGGAGTATTTTCCTTTAATATTTCTGTGTCATCTCCAGCTCCTTCTGGACATAGCTGCAGATGGGCCCCCCATGAAGGGGGCCTGCACATAGTTCTTGGGATGTTTGGATGAGTTTTTCAAACTTTTCTTAAAAGAGAGCTCAGCTGTATTTATCAAGTTATAGTTGTCTGCCATCCAAAGCTATTATCAAGCAGTAAGTTACTTGTAGCCTTTAACGTATCTTTTTTTTTAAAGTATAAAAACAAAAAGATATTAACAAACAGACACAAAGTAGCATAAGAATAGTACAATCGAATGTGTGTTACAGATAAGGTGACAGGGAATCAATAATGGTTGTTGCATTACATATTGATAACTTCTAAGTGTGTATTCAGGATAACATATCTTGAATAAAGACATTTTTACAAAAGAATGGTAACTCTTTTCTGAAATAAGCATCAGGATGGATATTCTGTTAATCAGGCAACGTATTTAGAAGTGACTCTGTTAAAGAATATGAGAGATGTACGTATGCTGTTACTATATCACACACATGTTCTCATAGAGCATGCTGGGATGTGCCTTTATTCCAACCCTGCAAAAGCAATATTCCAAACTTTTAAAAGTGCTTAGTTTTAAAAATTAATATAAAAGTTGACATTTAACTTAGTGGGACATGAAATCCTTTCTACAACCTCTAGGCAAATTCCTTAAACTCTGAATCTTAACCTCTTCCTCTTTAAGTTTGAGATAATGAATGAGATCTCCCCCACCATATCTTGGGGGCCAGTAAGATAATATGTGAAAGTGCTTTGAAATACAAGTGTTTGTTGTTAGTGATTTATGTCCTTGGACCACTGGCTGGGAACAAGAGAATCACCAACCCAAGATTGATTTTCTCTCTCCTCCGAAGCAAAATATTCATGTCGGGAGTAAAGCTTTTCATTGGATTGTCCTTCTTCTGATGAATTGTAGTAAAATGTGTGTAAAGGAAGAGACATTATTAGCCTTTTGCAGAAATGAAGTATGGTATGGCTATTTTTATTCCTGGGAGAACTTGACTTTGTATTATTAGGGCACCACAATTGGGAACCAGAGCCTAGACTTGGGATCTAAAGCTCACCAACTGTGCCTTGGATAAGGCATCAGACGCTCTGCCTTAGTGTTCTCATCATTTGCAGGACAGTAGGCTGAATGGAGACCTTTCCAGTTCCAGAACAAAGCAAGTCTTGACCTGTGGCTGTGTTACTAGAGTCTCCCACACTCCATGCACTCCACTGTTGCCATGTTTTAGTTCGTGTTTCTCACAACTCTCCTTGGCAAATACTATCACATGCACATGAAGGATGGGGAAATTAAGGCAAAGAGAGAATACATGGCTTGACTAAGCCCACAGAGTAAACGGGCAGTGCGCTCAGCAGCCTGACCTCAGAGCCAAAAGTTCCAGACCTGGCTCATGGTGAGGCAAACTGTGTGTGTGTGGGGGGGGGGTGCACACATGCGCACGTGCATGCGCGCTCGCATGTGCAGACTCACTTGTCCATTTAACTCGCCCATTTAAACTAGTCCATGAACATGCTCTTATAAGGAATCAAAACTGCCCTGATGCAGTAAAGTGTTCTTGGATCACCCCACTCCCCTGCCAAGCTGTTCCCTAGAAGCAACTGCAGTCACCTGACGTGACACTTTCCAAGTCTTCCTCTACACATTGCTGGTGATATCTGTGCACTGCGACTGTACACCATGTATCTGTGAACATTTGTAGCCTACATGGAATCTTACTTTATGCATTTTTTCTGCACCAAGCTTTCTTCACTTAACAGTATGTTTAATAACATTTTCTCTTTCTGTGCCATGTAGAAAGAAGCAAGTGTAGCTTTCTCTATGGTGGAGACGCACAGAATTGTATTTAGCTGTCTCTGTCTCTGTCTGTCTCTCTCTGTCTCTCTGTCTGTCTACCTCCCTCTGTCTCTCTCTCTCTCCTTGCTTTTTCTGTCTCCCACCAACTGCTTCCCCTCTGTGATGCCACCCTGCCCTGGAGCCATCCAACTGTGGACTGAAACCTCTACAAACTGTGAGCTAAGTAAACCTTTTCCCCTTAAAAAACAAAACAAAAAAAATTGTAATTAATCAGTACCGATGGCATCTCATCACTGTGACTGCACTGCTGTGATTTCCAGTAAGGACGAGTCTTCTCACTGGCATATGCTAAACGACCCTTTATATTCATTTTTCTGTGAATTGCTTATTTATGTTCTTAGTTCATGTTCATGTTAGGTTGTCTTCATAGATTGCTGGGAGCTCTTTACTCTAGACACTGATCATTTGTCTGTTACGCATGTTCAGGGCTTGTCTCCTAGTCTGCTGTGGGCATTCTTTTAGAAATACGTTTATCAAGTGGTTACCATATACTGGGCTGTGCTGTGCATTATCAGCTACCCCACAGCACTGCACCCCACATCCTGTGCTCTGGGGATCTCCCCAGTTCTCACACACAGGGCCGAGCCTGAATTGGAAGCCTGGCTGCTTCGAGACCTGGCCTTAGTATCACTCTTGACCTCTTTCTATTCTAATGGTCCCAGATGGTGAAATGCAAGGTTTTGTTTTGTTTTTCAATCTCAGCTCATTTTCTAATAGATCATGAGAACAAATTTCTTTATTCAACCCAGTAAGGTCTCCGTGTACTTTCTGCGAATGCCATTTGTTGTGGCAAATGTGCGGCAGGCCTAGGAAGTATAAAGCACGCCACAACCTGCTTGGAGTCCGGGGCCAAGTCGCTCATAGCGCTCTGCAGCGCTCCTGCAGGCCTGGATGTGGATGCACAGGGAGTCAGTGAGGCGAGGAGGCCCGGCTCAGCTGGTGTTCTCCTCACCTGGTGTTGGTGCCCACGGGGAATTTGTGTTCTTCAGTACTTCTAGAAATATCTTTCCACCACTGTCCCCCTTACCATGTGCGCCCTGGACCTTGAGCAGTGCTGCTGGCTCCACTCTGTGATTTTACCTGCCCTGTATTGGGTTTCCTGTCCCTCACCAGTCCCTGTTCCTTCTGGATTCCCACAGAGCAGTCTTCAGTCCGGGGCCAGCCTGTTAGAGGAGCTTGATGGAAATCAGGTCTTATGATGATAGACCGTGGCAGTGAGCTTACCCTCAAGAGCCACTCTGCCATCACACCCCACCCACCTCCTCCCAGGTCCATCCCCAGTTACAGAGCAGAGCACACAGGCATCTCTCCTGCTTGTTGGTATAAGAGACTCTGTCTCCCTCCCAGGCTGTCAGAATCCATCATCAAGATGCCACCAGCACCTCATGACTTTCCTTGCCCCTGGCTGATGGGTAAATCCTTTCCCCTTAAATTTGATTCCATATACTTTGGTTTTTCTTCTGTAGCTTACCTCCACTTTCTAAAATTTTGGAGAAACCACTGTCTTAGAGAGTTAGGACTTTGGATATGCCTTCTCATCCTTCATGCTGCTGGACAAATAAAAAATGCCTGATACCCGGTTGGCTGAGTAGTAAATGATAATGTTCTCACTTTCTGATGTCTGACCTGCATACATCCTTCTGAAATCCTTTGGGGAAGCAAGGAAGTATTAAATAATTCAAATGTCACTTTCTCTGTAAAATCTGACCCCCCAAGCTGCCTCTGTTCCCTCATTAGAATTTATCACTTTCTTCCTCTGCCTTCCCACTGTAATGTTTTTCTTTCTAACAGAGCACTTACTCTAGGGTACGACTGTGCTTCGCTTGTTCCCCTCCCCCATGTTAGGCAGGGAGCTCCGGAGGACCAGGCTTGTCATTCCTGTTAGTCCCCGCCCTCAGCATCGAGCTCGAGGCTGGGTGGTTCGGTTGTGCAGAAGGTGTGGAGGACGGGACGACCAGAAGCTAGAGGTGGAAGAAGCGGGCATGGGTTCCACGGGAGGAAGTAGGTGCCAGTGAGTGGGAAGGGGGCCAGGTGAGTAAGTCTGGGCTGGAGGAGAGAGTTGTGGAGTGGAGAGTGGCCTGAGAGGCTCAAAGTTGGGGGCTCCATCTCCTCTCCTGACGCTTCACCCCAAGGCCCACAAGGTGAACACTGCAATCGGGTCCCACACGACACTTCTGATGTCCTCTCAAATCTTATTTGCCATCAATAAAGTAGCATTACTCACACCTCTCCCCCAGGGAGGTGGAGACGTTTACGTACAGCAGTGAAACCTGAAGAACCGTCATGAATTAGAGGGATGCACATTGAGAAGGGGAAGCCAGCTCAGGATGAGAGCTCTGGGCCAAGGGTGTGGAGTCAGTGAGCAGCTGGGACCAGAACCCAGGTGCCCCAGTTCCTAGTCAAGGATCCCTCCCACAGCATCGGGCTGTCCCCAGGGAGCTCGGAGTGCGTGCCAGGTTTTCAGCAGCTCAAAGGAGTTCTTCCTGCACCCACTCACACACACAAAGCCCATACTCATGTCCAGCGCCAAGGCAAGCCGGTTGGATGCTGAGACACAGGAAACAACTGAACTAGGAAGTAAACTGATCCAAGTGCTGAAAAGATAATTTGTCCAAAACCAGACCCCTGGTGAAGCTCCACTGTGTTATTCATTAGCTAAGGGCAGGAGCGTGTGGAAATGCGGGGTATGGGGACAATAACGGAAGGGCTGAGGCCATTCCTGGTGCAAACAGCAGGAATGAAGAGCCTTTCATCCCCAGACCTCGAATTCCTTTTCTGGGCTGGTTTTGCAGATGCATAACCAGTCAGCTTTGGGAAACGGTCTCTGCGCTCCAGTTTTTAGTGTTGAAGTGGGTGAATGGAGGAGGCAGAGGTGCCATGCAGAGGGCAGCGCCTGCATCTTCCCACAGGGGCCCTGGGAGGGGCAGCTTCTGCTGAAGTTGGTTTCTGTCAGCAGCGCTTGTGCCCCCACAGTCACTCATCCGGTGATCCGGAAGCCTCTGCCAGGCCCTGAGCAAGAAGAACCCTGCCTGCTTGGTTCTATGCCAGAGGGAGAACGGAGCTTTCCCCGTGGGAGGAGAAAGACCGGTACTTACAGCTGAACCCTCCAGGGCCTGAACAGCAAAGCACAGGAATCCACTCGGCGAGGCTCCCAGGCACTAGGCACATGGACCTAAGCACCTGTATGTGGTGGCTGGCCAGTCCCCAACACACTGCGCAGACTCAGAGCCGCTCCAGCCTGCCTGGGAATCGGCTCCAAGGTTGGCACCTGGCTATATGTCAAGCTGCAGCGTACGTTTTTATAGCAGATCCCAAGGAATGATACTGGGTTTGCTTCTGGGATGAGCACTAAGCCACAAGGACAAAGCACTGGGAGGACTCTTACAACATACACATACTTCTTTCTTCCTTTTGAAATTTGAATCTAATGCATGCAATTAACTATTCAATACTAAGCAAAACAATTCACACTTAAAATAAAGTGAATAGCGAATATAGATTTCAAGACCCTGCTCAAGTCCCACCGAATCAGAACACCCAAAGGAAACAGGGCAGCTGTTTTTAGCCAGTTCTCTGAAGTGGATCTGATTCCACTGTCAAGAGTTTTTGCCCTGCAGGACAACCCTTCCCTTTCCACGGAGGACCCTGTTCTATAGATAAGAAAATTGAGCTCTGAGAGGTATTGGCTTTGGCCAAGTCACAAAGGTGTTTAGAAACAAAAGGCAATAAAACCTGGGTTTCTGGATCCTGAGCTCTATTATCCTGACCTTCCCACAGCCCCAGCACCTTTCTTTCCCAATTCGGCCTCGCTATGCAAAAAGGATTTTGCCTGTCCCGGGTCCTTTCCCCTGTGAAACTCCTGCTTTCTTCAAGCTGACCCGGGAAACCGATGATGTGTCTAGTGGGCACTAATGGCTCAACAAGTACCGCATGGAGCTTTCTGGGAACATCTGCAAAAAAACAAAAGTTTCCATGAATTTATGAATTTATATGAGGATTCAGCAGGACGTCACTTTCTCCAAAATTCTGTCCTAGGAGGCAGAGGAGGAACGCATTAAAGTCTCGGGACCCAGGTTTGACGGTTGACACTGCGGAAGTCACTCCTTTACTGGGGCTCATTTTCTACATCTGAAATGTGAGTGCTGTAGACTCAAAGGTCCTCTTTACCTTGTAAAATCCTGTTATACAACCTTTGCCTAAATTGTTCTTTTCCTGTTTCAATCTATGTTTAAGTGTGGGCACTGAGTGATCCCATTGCCCTTTGAAAAATAGTTCCTGGGACCACGGAAGCATTCGCAGCCCTGAACCCCAGGAGCGTGATCGGAGCCACGCCAGGGTGGGGTGAGCAGCAAGGGGCCCGTTCAGGATAACTTGCGTCCTGACCAGGGGAAGGAAGAGCAGCACCCTGGTGAAAGGGAACATGAGCACCGCAAAGGACCCGCCTGGAAGCCGCACTTTATCGCCAGCATGCCCGACCACGAGAGCGCTCTCCTGCAGCAGGAGAGGGAGTGTGCGCTGGGAAACGGGCCATCAGGAGAGGGTCTCTAGTTTTCGTCCCCTTGCAGGCTCCACTGGACAGTGTGGAGCTCTGATTTAAGGCTTCCCTCCTGCTTGAAAGCAGGTGCTCCTCAAAGAGTGATACTTTAGGTCTGATCGGTCACATACCCTGAGCACATGTGAGTTTGCCAGATCTTTTGATGAGCATGTTTTTAAAAACCATATTTTAATATAAGCCACGCACAACAGAAATGTACCACTCAGCCATGCGAGGCCCACAGCTCAGGGGCCTCTAGTGCATGCACACTGCTGTGCGACCACCACTGCCATCTCCAGAGCTCTTTCCCCGAAACTCCACTCCCGCCAACGCTGACCTCTCATCCTCCCTCCCCATCGCCCTGACAGCCGCCATTCTGCTTTCTGTCTTCAGGAACCCCAGGACTCTAGCAGGTCCTGGAAGTGAAGTCATACAGTGCTTGGTTTTGTTTTTACCCTCTGCTGATTGGCTTATTTCACTTCCACATAATAGCTTTAAGTTTGCTTCATGGTTTAACGTGAGTCCAAGTTTTCTTCTTTTCTGAAGAATAATATACGTTAAAATATTATTATATGTTACCATGTAATTGGATATGAGTAGCTCTGAGCCTAGCCCAAGGAGTTTGGCTTTTGCTGCTGTAGTTAAGTGAGTGGTATAGAGGACCATTCCATGCAATTTGAGTCTGGAACCGAAGAAGGAGGAGTAGTTTAGGATTCACTACAAGAAAAGAAATACGAACAGAGAAAGCTTATATCCACACACAGCACATTCTGCTTATCCACCAGCCCTTTGGAGGACCCCAGGCTGCTTCCATCTTTGGCGGCTGCCGTGAACACGGAAGCACACCTCTGTTGGAGGCCTTGTCATGACAGGCGGGAGGACCAGGGCTGGCAGGTTACGGCACTGAGGACAAACTCCTGAACTGCAAGGTTCCCACAGTCTTTCATGGGCTGGTGCCCCGCCTTCATCACTGGGGACCTGGACACCACCCCGGCAGGCTGGGAAGCCCACACCCCTAGAGGCAGCACGGCTGTCTCCAATGCTTCCCCCTCTTCCCGGCACAGCTTGGGCACTGGAAAGGAGCTCTTTCTCCTTTCAGGCCCTGTGCCTTCCTGCTCTCTCAGCTGAGGACAGGGATGTGGTGACTCTGTCCCAGGGAGTAAGCGCCTCTCCCTGAGTCTCAGTGACCTTCCGAATAGGAAACAGTGTAACCACAGGGCCTGGGAGCCTCTCTCCTGGAACTGGGCTTAAAGGTTAGCAAAACATTTCTGAACAATGTGTTGAGTAGGCAGGACTAAAACAGTGGCTTTATTTCCTGAAGAAGAATTCCTGACAAGCCTATTTATTACAAAGCCCTTGGTATCACTGAGGGTAAGTGGCAGAAGGGTGACAGGTGTTTCCAATATGGACGTGGCTGTAGCATTGACGCATTTGTTATCTTTGACGGGGAGAAGGAGGCAAAAAGGCCAAAAGAGAACCCGGGTCACTGTGCCCCAAGGCCACGCCCTCAGACTGAGCGAGTTCTGCCGGGCGTTTATTTTTCCTCAGTTTTGTAAGGTTATCAATTCATCCTGAGGGCAAGTGCTGCATGCAAGAGTAGCAGTTTCTTAGGGGCATGAGAAACAGAGCAGACAGCAGAGCTGGCCTGGGCACCGCGCAGCGCTCCTCTCTGCTGCCCCTTAGGCTGAGCTGCTGCTGTGGCGCTCTCCGTGCCAGCAGAAGGTCCCGTTTCCCGCACCTGGCAGCCCTGCCTCTCTGCAGGGTCACATTTCGAGGCCGTGGGGAGGGCAGCTGCCTCTTCAGAACGTTTCTCTTCGAGGGGAGTCACCATCGCTCGCCCCAGCACTGCCAGGGTTGAGTGCAAATTTTTGAACCAGATGAGTCATTTCTACTCCCAGGCAAAAACTACCACGTTCCTCTAGTTTGGGCTCAGTACCAGGCAGCAAAGCCCTTCTGTGAGCTAGCACTGGCCCCCCTCACCAGTTTAACTGTGGCCACTTCCTGCTGTCTAGTCTTCTAGACAGCTGGGAACCAGAAACCTCTTGTGCGGTAAGGACCTTCTGGATCTCAGGGATGCCACAGGTAGAGCCAGATGGGCTGGGCAGAGACAGATGAGTTGTTTGGGTTGGTCATCACCCCTCCCACGTGCTGGTGTCCTGCGTGACGAGCTGCAGCCACACGTTCTAAGTCTGCCTTGACCTTGGCATCCTGTCTGCCTTATACCTAAGAACCTCCCTGGGAAACAGGAGGTGTACGGCGTCCTCAGTACAATGGCTATAGGGAACCCTGCTCTTTTCCATCATTACCGTTTGCTTGGGCTCAATATGGCAGCAGAACACTTTATGAGCACATTCTTGTGGTTTTGTTCCACCACATGACAGCCGTGTGAGGTCAGGGATTTTCCTGCCTCGCTCTACAGGGGAGGAAACCGAGGTCTGAATGGCCAAGGAGTGCTCTAGGAATCCTGTCCCTTGGCCCATTGGGAAGCTCTTCTTTCCGGAATAAGTGTTGCCAGGTCTAGACTTCAGAGAGTGCACGGGATGTGTGAGAACCCACCCCATCCCAGGGAGCCCATCCCCGCCCCCTCATGGGCATAGCATGTCTTGTAGCCCAGCATTTCTGGGTGGGAGCAGACTGAGAGCAGACAGTGTTTCAAGCTCTGAGGGTGTGGTGGGCATCACAACTCTCTCGGGGCCATAGTGAGCCAGAGCTAATTGTAATAACAAGTGGCATCTGGATTTTATTCCATTTTACACGAAACCTGTGTTGTTTACGAACAAACCTAACTTGGGGGACTGGGCTTCAGATGTTGAGGAACAGATCCTCTGTTTGGCTTTGCCAGCACTATGGGTTCTGTTTCCTTGCTACTCAGCAACCTCCATGGCAGCCTTGAGAGTTGTCAAAGCTACCAACGAGGAGGCCCAGGGGAAAGTACTATGTAAGACCACAGGATGAGCATGCCCATCTGGAATTAGAAAGACAGAGGTCTTCCCAGGCGCCCACAGTCCCTGTGTTCCCCTGCAGACTGGGGAGGAACAAGAGGCATCTCTGTTCTCCCCAGCTCAGGAGAGCCTGAGCTGTGTACTTTCTGTGCAACCTAGAACATAAATCACGATACCAGAGGCACATCTGAAAATAGGCTGGGGAAACCATGTTGTAAAAGAAATTAAATGACTCGAATCTCCTTGATGAGTAGCGCTGACTTCACAAGGAGAGAAAGAATGGGGTGAGAAACAAATGAGGCAGCCAGGCCCAAGCTTTGAAGCCACAGAGCCCCTGCCTCTGCCCCTGCTTTTGCTAAAGTAGGGCCGGCCAGGCTGGCTCCAGGGTCCTCCTTGATGCACAGATATGAGGCGCCAAAGGAGAGCTTATCCAAGCAGTTTCACATCAAAGTGGCAGCCTGATTTGCCTCTCAATCTAGCCAATAAGTAAGCAGTAATCAGACAGGGCACACGCCTGTGAACAGGGCTTTCCACCACGTCGTCACTCCTGGCTGGCCTCTCCTGGCCAGCAGGGGACATGGAGGACATTCAGGTAGCACGGAGAGCCTGGCCTGGGCCTGTAGATCTAACTGCACAGTGACAGACCTGGGGGAACATCAGAGCTGCATCTGTGCCCCTTCCCCTGGCTGCAGATATCCAGAGGCCGCCTCTGAGGCTTCCTGCAGGAACCCTCCCCGAGAGCTGGGGTTACTGGATGGCCTCAAAGCAGGGTGTAAAGTGACTAGTGCTGATGTCCCACAGACGGACCCAAAGGTGAGAGAGGATTTTGCTTGCTGTAGCTGTTTGGGGGGGGGCAGCGCGACATCGCAGACGCCCGGAAGTTCTGCATCGTCCATGGGGGCCTACTTCTCACAGGCTTCTGAGGGGCGAGAGGCGCAGTGGCCTGTGGAGGTGAAGTGACCCCACCGGAGGGGTTTCCATTTCCCGCGACCCTCTGCAGCACTGCTTCCCACTCCGCCAAGCTGCTGGTCAGGGCTGCCCTGCTCAGAGCTGTTGCTGCAGTCACTCTGAGGGTCTGGGAAGGCGCTGCGCTGCCCTTCTGTGAGCTGGATGTGTGTGCCAGGAAGCAGGCCGGCGAGAAGGCAGAGCAAGCCCCTTCACACCGCAGACATCCCAGGAGCAGCCGTGCTGCTGGCTTCGCGTCCCCAGCACCTGTCTGTGTGGGGCATGGTTGACACCTGGGAGGGAGGGAAGGAGGGGCGATCACAGCCGTCTCGGGGGCCGTGCATCAGGCCGGTCCTGCTTCATTCCGTCTCCCTGTGTACCTCCACCGTCCCACTGCGTGCCACACTCCGGTCACCTGAACCAAGTTGCGGCTGCTTGCTACAGACTTCACCTGGATGTCTCTGTACCCCGCCATTCACACACCAAAGTCGAGGTTAGAACCTTGCCCCCAAACTCTGCTCAGCGTCCCAGCTCTCAGGCACTGGCACTGCCGTCCCTGCTGAGTCTGCAGACTCCTTCGGTCCTCTGCCCTAAACCTGTGTGCGGTCCTGCTGCTGCCTCTGCGAGCCCCCAGCCCCAGCACAGGCACCCGCCCTCGTGGCCGCGGCCTCACGCCGCCTTGGAAGGCTCTCCTTATGCCTAGAGCTCCGTCTGGCACGGGCCTTCGGATTGCTGCCATCCACCCGCTTGGAACAGCACTGTTCAGACCGAAGCCTCACTCTGGACTTGTTTCCTCATTTCCTGCTGATGGCTCCAGCACCGGACTTGAGTCATTACCACTGGCCGTTCACAGGGAGCCCTCTGTCCCATCAGAGTCCACCCTGTGCCCCAGGGGTGGTACTCTCCACGCCTCCTTTCTTCCTCCCAGGGGCCCGTGACCAGAGCACCACACCCAACCCACTGAAACGGGCCTTCTCCCCCAGGTTGGATCGACTCTGAGCCAGGTGGCCAGCTTTACTTTATGTCTCACTGGACTAGAGCAGAGGTGCCAAGGGTTACAGGTGGGCTGTGTGCAGGTCCGGAAGCGGGGAGCTGTGCTCCCAAAGCCCAAGGTGACAACACAAAGCCCATGTGCCCTAGGCCAGTGGTGGCGAACCTATGGCACGCATGCTGAGTTGGGCTGTTTGTTATCACTGAATGCTCTAAAAGGTTCGCCATCACTCCTCTTGGCTGTCGTATAGTCCGCATTTACAGCTCTCTTTTTCACAGTTGCAAAGGTATCTTAGCAAGTTGTGAGCCTCTGTCTTCATTTCACTTTGGTAAATAAACATAAACCACTGTGAAATGCCCACAGCTGTTCATGGCTCACGTGGATGGCAACAGGCCCTAGAAGCTGCTCTATGCTGCATCCTCAGCATGGGGGTATTTTAGATGAAATGTCATTTGGATATTTGGTTATATTTCATTTTTTGTTTGTTTGATTTCTTTGTTGCACAAAACTATGTGCACACAGGGATTTTAAATAGTGCCAGAAAACAAGGTTTTGTTTACCTTAATCCTTTCTATAAAAATATCCTCTTAGTGACCCAAAATGTCTCGCAGTAGCCAAGAGAGCAACAGAGCTGGAAACCCAGCCACCGACAGAAGGACCCAGCTCCTCTTAGAGTGGCACCAAGTTACAAATGCAGCCAAAGGATCCCAACGGGTACACAATATAAATGCTTTATTGCTAGCACAGGTTTCTTCTTAAGTAAATTAAAAGAAATAAATCTTCATTTTCACATTCTGTATTGCAGTTCAAAGGTGACTAGCTGATTATGGGTGTGTTCGGCTGGACGCACTAAGGGGGAGGAGTGGGCCATTCCACGGAAGGACTCAGAAGCTGGCGTCTGTCCGGGCCTTGGGTTGCGGACCGCACTGCTGTTTGTAAATAATAGCAAGGAGAGATTTCTTTAAAACACTGAGATAAACAAGGGTTATAAACAGACAAATGGCACAGTTAGAAAGCAGAGGCTATTAAACACAGGCTATCTATGTGTTCCAAATTCACCAGGTTATGCTGGGTACTTTAAATCAGGGACCTTCATCTAGGTTGGAAACTGGCTTGGATCCTGCAGGCAGCTGCAAAGAGGAGAAGCAGCTAATACTGTCTCCACCGAGCTGGGGACTCAGGGTAGGGTAGGGGGAGGCATGTGCAGGAAAGGGAGGCAGGCCTTGGCACGCCTGCCCCTCCGCAGGCTGAGGCTGGCTGGGAGATGCCGAGGAGCCCGGGTGGGGAACTGGCACTCATGGTACACAGAACCCTGCAAGAGAAGGGAGCCCTCAGGCTGGGCAGACTTTCCAAGGTGACCGCCAGCAGGTTTCAGGCATGTTATTTGGGTGTGATGGGGCAGACTCACACGAGCCCTGGGTGTGGTGGGTGCTGGGGTGCAGAGGACACTGTTGGGTTCTAGCTGCCACAGTGACCCACTGCATAACTAGCAGCCAGTGCTGGAAATGGAATTATTTTTACAGAGCACCCAGCCTCATCACCTTCTCAAGTCTACCTGGACTGTGTTTTGGTTAGTTTTAAAATAAGGTTGCAAAAGACCTTATCCATTTATGAAAGACAACATCCCTCCAAAATCACACATGTGTGTGCACACGCACACAGTCAGAACTCTGCCACAAGCTCAGAAGCAGTGACCCTTGCATGATGACCTCTCCTCTCATTTTCTTGACCTTTCACTCCCTTTATTTATAGATTTAAAAACCAGAGTAGATCAGGAACGTCCCAAGTTCTTACTACTTAGACCATCTGCAGGGTACCAGCTCCTGGCAGTTTCGGTCTGGTCTGGCTCTAACTAAAACCATTTCATGTTTTGCTTTGAAGAAATGGATAACATGAAATGGTAATTTGGCCGCAAAACCTTGGAAAATTGTTCCCGGCCCAAACATCTGCCCCGAATGAGCTCCGCGGAGATTTGCTTGGAGAGGGAGGGCTGGTGACGGGGAGAAACTGGGAGAGGAGCAAGGACAGTGTGAAGGTCACCGTTCCCGGTGAGGGAGGTTCTTAGCGACAAATGCATCGGTGGACTCCTCTCTGCTTCCACCCCTCGCCGCAGCTCCTCCCCTTTATTCCACCCCACGAAGGTGACTTGTTCCGGAGGAGCCCGAAATGCTGCCCTTGGTCAGCGTCAGCCGAGCAGCCTGCCTGTTGTGCACCATCAATTCAACCTGCGAAGGACACAGCTCCGCTCTCCTCCCGATAGCAGGCCCAAAGAGAAAGCAGAGAGGAACACACCCTCCACCTTCACCTTCCTCCTGGTCTCCTTAAGAGTTCTTCTGCGGGATCTTGACAGTGACCGTCTTGACTTCTGAGTACTCGCGCAAGCCGAGTTCTCCCCTGAAACACAAGAACAGGCAGATTGGACACCTGAGGCCCTGGCAGCCACGCCTGAGCTGTGCATGAATCCTCAGAGAGGTGCAGTTTATCCCCAGGAAACTGCATGTCTCAGGAGCCATGCAAAACCTACCATGGGCTCTCCTCCGGAGGTCCAGGAGCAGCCACCGTGCCTTACAGTCAAAGGACGGTATGTCTTCACACCACGGCACGAAAGCCAGACTCTCCCGGCTGCCGGAGCACCAGCCTGGGAGAGCCATGCTGGAGCAGGCCAGGACGGGGTGTCCTAGCACCTCGGTCAACGTCCCCACTCGCAGCTGGCACTGGTTCTGAGGACCAAGGCAGCCGCCCCCTAGGCCCCGGCTCCTGCTCTATGCCTGCCCCCACCATGGCTCTAGCCCAGTCATGAGCCTCCAGAGCTGCTTGCTGCCACCGGAGGAATGACTGGGTTCCCAGTCAGCCCTGAGTGGTGCTGTCCACGTCTCTGCAGAGTCAGGGGAAAGACTTAGGAAGTAAAAAGAGCTGACTAGAAGAGAACTAGAACTGTTAGTAAACTCTCCCCAAGACTTCAAGGAGAGTTGGTCATTCAGTCAACAAACACTTAGTGAGCTACTTCTGTGGGGCAGGGACTGTGCTGGCTCAGGGCAAGTGAAGGCAGCTGACTGGCCCCAGCCTCTGAAGAGCTTGTGTGGGGGGGTCTCCCAGGTGTCCATTCCATCCGCACACGCTCCTGAAGGGGGCCCAGGCCTGCTCGCCGTCGTACTCCCTCTCCCCCTGTCCTCCTTTCCTCTCCTCCCTTCGCCTCATTCAGCTGCCTTTTCTTTCTCCCCTCTCTCACAGAAACAAGCACATCTTTTAAAGGCTCAGGTCACTTTGCCACTTTGCCAGGGCTCCTCTGAGTTGATGAGGCCCAGGGCACGCCAGAGGGCCAAGGCAGGGTGGCAGGTCACCCTGGTCCGAGTGAGAGGCGCCCCGTCCTCACAGGAGCCCTCATTACTTCTGCCCCAGCAGGCCACGCTCTTAATGACCAGAGTGGCCCTGGCTGCCCCAGATGTCTTCCTGCCCTCAGGCAAGTCTGTGCTGCAGCTCCCTCGAGGACTCCCGGTGGCTGTCTGAAGTGAGGCTACTCCCTCCTCCTTCCTGGCTATGCTGTCTGGGCACCCCCTGGATGCCCGTTGCCTCCCGCTGGATCTCTGGGTTGGGAGACATGTGGGCAATCTAGTCGTGCAGGCTGCACAGCATGCTCAGTGAGCAGCAGGGCCAACCCCGCAGTCCCCATGTAGGAAGCAGTGGGGACGGCGCTGGCTTGGGTTCCTGGGTCAGGTCCAGGCAAGGAGCTCATGCTGCCTGTTCTGAGGCCAAGGAGCACTACTCATGTGCCAGGGCACCTAGGGGTGCCAGGGAGAAGCCTTGGTGCAGTGTGACCAGCAAGCAAGGGGCATGGGAAAAACCTGGGGCTGGACTGGCAGACAGGGCTTCTGCCATCAGCTGGAAGAACTGCCCCGAAGACCCCCCCTAGTAGGCCCAGGGAGGGCCCAGGAGACAGATGAGGGGCATCTGGAACACACTTGGAGAAGCACTCCTCAAGGGCTTGGAAGCCAGGAGTGTGGGTACATTCCAGTTCTCCCTCTTAAATCTGTTCATCCCAGTTCAGTTCTGAGCCATGTGCAGTTCCACAGCTAACAAGGAACAACTCTGCTGCACAAAGGCCAGCATCTTGTCATGAAAGCACCTGTCTCTGTGTGTGGTCACTTTACAGATATGCAATGCCACAGGGCACAAGGATGTTCAGAAGCTGGCCTGCTTATTTCTCAGCAGAATAGGCTCTGTTCCCTAAGATAAGCCAGGCATGGCACACCCAGGGGTAAGAGAAATGTTGCATTTTAGTAGCTCCCAGCAAGTCATTTCAGGAATCACTCAGACTCACCCATAAAGCAAACAAGGGTTTCTGTTTGGGGAATATATTTCCCTGAGCTTGTATCTGGCTTATGGCAGCATTTTTCAGAACAAGGTCCCCAGACCACCTGCATCAGAGTCATTCCAGAGCTTGTTAAATATGCAGCTCCTGGGCCCTGGCCCAGTTCTACTAAGTCAGGATCTCTGAGAGAGGGTCCCCAGATGAGCACACACTCCAACCCCTAGGCTGTGTGCACACGCACACACACACACACGCACATACACACACACCCCGCAGATGTGTTAGAGGGTCCCAGTCACATTCCCATCTGCAAAACCTGTGTCCTTTGTTTCTAAAACACTAAGCTCACAGCTTCCCCCATCCCTTTGTGACATGTACTGTCCAGACTGCGCTTTGCCACTGGTCCCTTCAGGGCGCTGACTTGGGAAGGGCGGTGAGACAAGCGGTGGCTGGGCAGGCAGAGCTGTGAAAAGCTGGGCTCAGGTCTCCAAGCTCAGCGGGTGGAGCCAGCTCACAGGCAGCCTGCAGCTGGCCGCCCTCACCACAGTGCTCAGGACAGCCCAGGGCTCCGGACAGGCACTTGGACCATCGGACCAGGCTTCCAACTGAGGAGCCCTCGAGGAGAAGAGAAGGAGGACTCATTCTTTACGGCTGGAGGCTGACTTAACGTTGCAGCGGGAAAGTGAAGAGAGGCCTTGTGAGAGAAGTGAGGATGAGTGTGGGGAAGGCGCGGGGAGCCTGTTGCCTTGGGTGCCTTAGCTGCACTTCTGTGCCCCGAGGGTTGGACCATTAAGCACTGGGACCCTCGGGGCTCAGAACAGTTGGGAGAATCACAGGGCTGAGGTATGAATCCTGGCACCCGCGCAACCTTGGACAAATTCCTCAATCTCCCACAGCCCCAGTGTTTTCATCTGTAAGATAGGTGCCTTAGAGGGCTGCTGTGAGGGTTAAGTTAGAATTAAGAAGGCAGACCGTCCAGAGGCGTCCAGCAAGCCTTCTGGAGGTGCCAGCTGCTGTCCTTGGGATGTGACTTCAGCCAGCCTTCCACCCACTTCTCCAAGAAGTCCCTCCGCTGACCCTGTGCCCCAACTCTGCAGTCACAATCTCAATCTCGGGGTCTGAGCTGGTGGTCCACAGGGGGTGCACTGATCGGGTTCGGCAGGAGGGCCGGAGAGCGCTGAGCCGGGGAAGCTCAGGACGGGTGGAAAGTGCAGAGCTCACAGCTGGTGACTTTGCTGTTGAGGAGTGAAAATAGGCAAAAGAGCTCTAGATCTTACGTAAAGCCTCTTCCTTTTGGAGTCTTAGGCAAAGACCTCAAATGCTGTGAAACAGCTTCCTAGAGGCCACACCTGGCCCTTGGGCTGGCGGTCTGTGGATTCCTCCTCCTAAAACTCAGAATGGTATTTTCTCTGTGATGCCTTCCCTGACCCCATCAGGCTAAATTAATGGATTTCTCCAACATATTTACAAGATTTTTGATCCACCTTCCTCAGTGCCTCTCATTACATGAAGGTACCAGTGTGTTCACTTTTCTCTGCTTCCTTTAGGGTGAAGGAGTTGGCTTTACTCAGCTTACTGTTAGCTTAGAGTAGCATGTGCTCACCAAAACATTACGCTAATAAGTGCATGCAAGAGAACTGAGTTCTTCTACGGCATTTGCAGCCGCTACTTCTCCGCAGATGACAGTAGCTTTGACACTTACATTTCTCTCCCATTTCCAGACATCTTGAACCCCCCAAAGGGGCTCTGGGCATTTAAGGCATTGTAACAATTGATCCTGAAAGAAGAAAACGTACCATACTGTTAGTACAAATTCCACCCGCACAGAAAGAATCAAATTCGTCTGTTCTTTCCTTTTAGTTTTACTTTTTGCTTCTTTTCTCTAAATGAGAAAAGAGCGGGTTAAAACCTGCTGTGATTGCCTGGCCTATCTAATAAGAAGTCTATCCAAGTCGGGGTGACTTAGGCCTTCCTCATCCTTGGAGGGTGTATTCATGGAGCCCTAGGTCCTAAGAACTATACAGCCCTGCCGAAGTTGGGATGCGCTTTGTCCCCGAAGCTCAGGCGTTACAGACCTGGTCCCGGGCGGCAGTGCTGGGTTATGGTGTGAATTACAGTGGGAGTCCTTAGGTCACTGGGACAGCTGCCCTTGGGGGTTTAAGGTCTCGCCCATGGGCTCCAAAGCTCTCGGAGCTGTAAGCTGTTCTGAGCTAGCCCAGGCCCAGAATCTGTCTCTCTGGCCCTGTGCTGGATGATGCCATCGCTTCCCCTCCTGCGTCACAAAGTGACAGGGCCACGGGGCCACAGCCTCCCAAACTGTGAACTGAAAAGACTTTTCAGAATAAAGCTATCCTAGCTCTGGTAAAGCATCTCAGGAGTGGAGCGTGGACTAACACAAGAGGTTCCGGCACCAGTGGAATTTGTGAGGCCGCAAGGAAGGACACTTCTGCTCTTACCACACAGTCCCAGCCTGCATTGCAGAAGACACTGTGAGGGCCTTGTTGATGTCATTAGTGAAGACAGCAGCGACGAGCCCAAAGTCCGAGCTATTGGCCCTTTCAATAACTTCATCCATGGTCTTAAACCTCAGAATTTCCTGAACAGGGCCAAAGATCTGCAACAAAACAGTTGGGCTCAGTATGGCCGCTCTGCTGTTTCTTTATCTGCCTTCCCCGCTTCAAGGCAAGTTTACTTGGCCTTGGTTAAGTAGTTGGTGTTTAAGGTTAGGAGCACCAAAGTGTAAAATATTCAGAACTTCCCTGTGTAAGATTATGTGGGTCTGACCTCAGAGTTTAGCATTCACACACCTCAACCTCTCTAGCATTGCTTGACCCCTGTGTGTACTAAGGGTGTATCCTTAAGGTACAGGAGGAAGGTGGCTTTCTCCCTGACCCTGGAATGCCACTCAGGATTGCTGTCCAGTGCCCTTCTGTCCATCTCATCCACAGACACGAGGATGCGTGCATTCCAACTCAACCACCTAGTGGCCCATATTTTTGAGAACTGCTGTTGCCAGTGCATTACTGAGGCCCTGACTGGCCATCTTGATGGTTCCCTTGGCCAGTAACAATCACAGTCCCATAGCATGGCCCCTCGTCTCCACGTAGCTTGCTTGTGCATGGGTAAAATACTAAGAGCTAAAATTCTGTCGTCTGCTAGACACGCTGTGGAAAACATCCCAAGAAAGATGCGGCTTTTGTAAGAACGCCATATCTGATACCTCCTCCTTGGCAATCCTCATGTCATCCGTGACGTTGGAAAACACAGTGGGTTCAATGAAAAACCCCTTCCGGCCCAGCCCTTTGCCTCCACATTCCAGCTTGGCGCCCTCGGCCACACCACTCTGGATGAGCTCCAGGATCCTGTTGTACTGTTTCTTATCGATCTGTGGGAGGAAGGGGGCAGCAAGCAAATCCTCTGAAGATGGAAACAAGAATGCTCTCGACACCCTCTCCGTTATGACTTTAAAAAAAAATTTTCATTATATCCAGTCAAATCTTATGAAACTGTTTTTTATTAATTGATCACCTAAGAAAAGTGGTAACTTCCTACAGTTTAATTTGATATAGGAAGGTTTCCAATAAAGGTACCACTCTGACGGCTGTGCCTAAGCTGAAGGACCAGATGAAGATTCAGGAAGTATTTCAAAACGATGGAGACACTGGCTAACTTATTATTCATGGCCTATTGGAGGAAACTCCAACTTCTATAAGCAAATGAATAACTTAGCAAGTTGTAATGAATAAAATACATAAGTTAACACACATCCTTTTTTGATGGTGCCAAACACCAAATCCTACGGGGTTCATTTTTAAAGTAATTCCTTTAGAAGCGATTAAGCTGACAGAGGAAGGACAAGCTTCCTGGTCCACAATGTAAAGACAGTCTCTCCCCTGCCACAAAGTAAGTCATCATGCATTCAATTATTATGGTAAATGATACAGAAACCTACAGTCACTTCCAAGTGTGAGTGCTCAGCTAAAATACCAGCCTTCCAAAACTGAGCCACCATGATCCTGCACAGGAAGGCTCACACCGCAGAGACCCAGATGCCAGCTGGCTCACATATCCCTTTCCAGACATTCAGACTCCTGTTCCACTTGGAAAGATATCATGATGGTTACCGTGAACCACAGACCCAAGAGGAAAGACCCTGCCACAACGCACAGTGTGATCAGAACAAGAGAGAACCACAGAGCTGGTGAAGAGGGGCAGCCCTACCTGCCCACATTTACAAGCAGCAGGGATTCTTGTCAAACTAGGGCGGTGTGGTGAAGAACAGACACATGGAAAGGGGAGAGGGTCACCCTCCACAGTGTGTACCTGTGGGTATGTCTGGAAGCCGGGCGTTGGAAGTATTGGGACTGGGTTCTGGTGTCAAGAACCATCTTATCAGACTTCAAATCATTCCCTGAAGTTCAAAACAGCCCTATTCAAGCCTAGACCCATAATGGCTCAGAGGTAAAATTCAGATAAGGAAAGGAAGCATAAGCAGTAAGCCATGTCTCTGGGGGTGACACTTCCAGCAGGCAGACTGGTAGAGAAGGAAGGAGGCGGCAGGAGAGGGGAGTTGCCCAGAGCCTTGCTGGCCACAGGTGAGGTAGACAGAGGTGGGCTGGGCATCTCCCTACCTGAGGGCCCTGCTCAGTGGTGGGGTCGAAGGGACTCCCCACTATGCGCCTCTTGGCCCGCTCCACGCTCCTCTTCACGAACTCCTCGTAGATGGATTCCTCCACGAAGATGCGCGAGCCTGCAGTGCAGCACTGGCCTTGGTTGAAGAACACGCCCTGATGCGCCTGCTCCACGGCGTAGTCCACTGCAAGAGGAGGTGGCCGTGTTCTCCATGCATGTGGCCTAGTGGCCCCATCCCCAGAGCTGTGTCCCATCCCACAGGTGTCACCCTCCGTCATCCCAGGGCGCAGCACTGGACAGACAGCCCTTGGCTCAGATTCTGACTCAGTTCTAGCTCTAACAGACCCTGACGCTGCCCACGATGCCAATGGGGATAGTTTCACTTCCCTGGATCCCCTTCTGGTGCTGTGAACAGAGGGATTGATACTGTTGCCCCCACAGCAGTCTCAAAAGCCGCTATGCAGAACGGCCAGACAGGTAATGAGAAAGTTCACATATGACAGGTGACCAGACACTGTGAGGGAGAGACCGAAAAGGGGAACCACGACGTGGGGCTCTTGGCCTCCAGGAGCATGAGCTGAGTTTGCCAGATCTTTCCAATTTAAGGACAAAACAGAAATCAACATACTAATGTACAATTTTGTCGTAATATTTAAACAGGTCAATATGTATCTAAGTACGTTTGGCTTGTGGGCTGCGGATTTACCGCCCCAATCTGTGGGTTCCTAGACGGCTAATCAGTATTTTGGTAGTTAAGTGGTACCAGCAAAGGATCCATGGAGACTCTGCATTTCCTCTGTGTGGAGATGGAATTCTACAAGAGCGATGATAATTTTTCCATGTTCACCGCCTATATCTTATACTTAAAACCATCTTTGCAAGTGTGGCTTTGGCCACTGCTGCATGGCTGGCTGGCTGCATCAGTGCCCAGACAGCTCCGCAGTGCGGTGCCTGCTCCCCCAGAGCACCAGGTTTAAGAAACCTGATCTTGACAACCAGTGTGAAGCTGGAGCTGAGCTCTGCAAATTCCAAGCTGGGGCTGCGATTCAAGCCATCTGCTTTCTGTTTTCTGAGCCCTGCATCGGTGGAACTGGGGAAGCAGCTCTGCCCGGAGGACGTGAAGAAGGAAAGGAGCGAATGGATGAGATTTTGGAACTTCGCTCCCTAGAGAGCAGAAAACCACAGCTGCCTAGCACTGACTAGGTGGCCTCCTTCCTGGAGAAGTGGGTTTCCTAGGTTACAGCCCTGAGCTTCCATAAAGTCCCCCTGGCAAGGTCCATCCTCACAGAACGGACCTGCATGTGCTGTCGTCCTCGCCGGAGGTCCTGCGAGCAGCAGGAAGGGCTGGGACGCTGGGCTTGTGAAAATGTGGGCAGGGCTGATGAGTGCGTGTGTGTGATCCACAGCTACCAAGCCCCTTTAGGAGTCTAGATTTCCTGATTCTAGGCAGAGAGACCCTCCCTCAGGCATCTGCAGGCTTAGAACACTGCTCTATACCATTATACCCACTACACCCACTAACTGAGGCTGACCTCTGCTGTCCTCCTCTGCCGCAGCACAGAATCAAAAGAGCTTGTTAGTGTCTAAAACAAACTCTGTGCATCAGTCCATGAACCAAGGCCCTTTTTCCAGTATTAGATTATTTTCTCTCAGAATGATACCTTGATCACCCTTATTGTCAAAGATCTTAGTGTCTTATCAAAAGCGGGACATACCAACACTCAAAAAGCTGAGGCAGGAGGACAGCAGGTTCAAGGTTGGCCTGGACTACAATGTGAGACCCAGTCCCAAAATGCAAAACAAGTGGAGATAGAAAGGGAGCAGGAATAATCCCAGCACTCAGGAGGCTGAGGCAGGAATACTGCTGTGAGTTCAAGGCCAGCTTGGGCTACATAGTGAGTTCACAGTTGAGTGAAACCCTGTCTCAAAAAAAAGGAGCAAAGGGTAGTGTGCTAGGATACATATGAGATGTATGGTTAACTTACAATCTGCATCTGCAAAAATAATATTGGGACTTTTTCCTCCAAGTTCCAGAGTTACTCTCTTCAAATTACTTCTTCCAGCTGCCTCCTGGATAAGCTTTCCAACCTGGAAAGGGAAGAAGCGAAGAGAGGTAAGCACACCTCACAGCCAAGACAGCTGGTGGCCAAAGCCAGCCCTGGGCAGCAAGGGGAGGCAGCAGTCGCAGATCCTTAAGGGCAAAGGCCCCACTGAATGTCACAGGGGCCGCTTGTGTGGCCAGTGTGGGTGGCCAAGGTGTCAGGCAGCAGACCATCCACAGTGGAGTGACCTGGAGGACACATTAGTTTCCTGGTGGAAGTTAAGTCTGGAATCTCAATCACCAAAAGATTTCCTGAAAGGTAAATGGCAAACAAACGGTGGGTGGAGATTTCTACCAGCACACTGTGGCCTTTAGCTTGGAACACTGGCCCCTGAAAACCTGCAAACCAGCCTCCTTGAAGGACATGGTGAAGGTGAAATGAGTGTCCATGGAGCTCCAAAATAGTGATGGGAGGGGGTCGTCATGGGGTCCAAAGAGACCACCAGTGCCCACTTTTGTCCTGGCCTGAGGCTGCAGAGAAAGGACAGCCGAGAGCAGGTTGCTGTTTGCGCCGTCCTGTAAATTACATTCCTGCTTACAGAGAAGTCACTGACACCAGGTGGAGGGTCTGCAGAGAGCGCCCGCATGGAGTGGACTCACTGGTGAGGACGCTAAGTGTGGAGATGGACACAGAAGTGCGACACACCGCCTCCGTAGTGGACAGCGCTGCCAGAAGGCACCCACAGCTGCCGGCTCCCTCAGGCTCTGCTTCAGTTGAAAATAACTCCCTAATGGGAGGCCTCCCTCCCATACAACCCACTGCGGGTGGCAGCGGTGCAAAGGCCCTGGCTTTACAGCACCACACGGACCCCTCTGAAGGACGGCGTGTGCTCCAGCATGGCCCCTGTGACTGGCCAGAGTATGGCAGAGCTGCACTGTAGCTCAACTTCCCCCTCCCAAAGCGGGAGATCACCCCTCTCCTTCCCTTCCCTCCTCCCTGCATTCTGTCCTAATGTGAGTCACGCAGCACCAGATCTCACTGTGCTCCAAACTGATCTGAAACAATAAGAATATTGCCTCTGTTCAGCACAGGTCACTGCGACAAAATTTCAGTTACAAAGCTTGACTATGCCTTCAGGTTGACAGGTAGGAACCAAGGTATATTGTTTTATGCACAGGAGGGTGCTGACTGACACATCTGTACAGGCAGAACCGGGCCCGGTGCTCTCAGTGCTGCTCCCTGACACCTCCACTCCACGCCACAGGCTGACGCTCCTTACCACGGGCAGTGCTGTTCTGTGATTTATTTTCACAGCTACAGTAACTATACAAAAGTCTCACTCCACCTGTGGTTTTCACAGAAGACTACTAAGAATAACTTCTCCTGCATTAGTGCCTCACCAGCTTTTCCTTAGACGCCAAATTAATGCTAAGCACTGTAAGGTCAATGTCAGCTGGGTAACACCTTTCCCTTCACCTCTGGAAGAAAGGGGAGCTGGGGCTCATACCCCAAGAGAATAGGATGTGTTCGGAGGTGGGACATCCGCTTCCTGCTGTGTAGCCTCAGGGTGGGGATGCACGTGAAAACCCCACTCCCCTCCACTCAACACTGTTTGAAGTTCCTCTGTGTGCCAGATACAGCGCTGAGCTTGGTACTTTGCCAACAAGGGACTCACAGCTAACAGGACTTCCACGCAACCCTGGCAGGGGCTCAACAAGCACGGCCGGCTTCGCAGCCCACTTAAAAAAGAACTGGTTCTAATTAATATTAGATCTGAACAGATTGAATTCCACGTCTGTAGTTCTTTGCCGTAACCTGGAGTCAGACCACCACTCTGACCCTTACCTGTAGAAATGGAGCAGAATGAAACCACCCCACCCCTGCAAGTACACGTCACATGCCTTCTCCTGGAGCTCTCCGTTTCCAAGCCAGACTCTCTTTGGGAAATATATTGCTACTCAGGAGCCCTCCCTGAGAGCAGAGGGAGGGGAGGGGGTCCTAGACAGGAAGCAGTCCTCATTATCATTACCGAAGGGGGAATAGACGCTGCTCCAAGCCAGGAGGGTCTTAACATGTTTAAAAGCAAAGCGTTCAAGAGCTAGTTCTGACAGAGCTGTTAAGAACATATGGTAGGCCCAGCACAGGTGAAGCTCACGACGTACTATAGGGACCCCATGTAAGGGTTTCCAAAGTCAAAATCAACGGGATTACAAAATCTAAGACCGCGTTATTAAATAAAGCGCTGGACTTGGTCAACCCTTCTTTGATAGAAAAGTGTAAGTGTGGTTCCTTGGAGATGTGATACACCAGCCACATTTAGCCCTTCCTACACCAGCAGAAGGTAGGAGGGAAGACCGGGCAAGGGAGGCCTGCAGGCCACACGGACAGTGACAAACACGAGATTCTGCCTATTCTGATAAAACAGGCAATTGTAAGACACAACACTTAAGCACACAGTTTGAAAGACTAAATCCTACAGATGACACAGAGTGGAAGAGAAAGGTGCAGAGGCCCAGTTCTGAGTTTATCATCTTTTTTTCAGTCAGAAATGGCTTCCAAATCACTCCTATTATCCCTTCTGGGCTATGGCTAACAGCCTGGCTCACCATAACCACACGAGCTTTACAGACTCTCCTTTGCCCCGAGAATTCAGAAGACCCGCGCACTCCAAACTCCGGCTCAGCGACCCATGAACTTCAATTTGGGAACGCTACCTTGGGAAAGCCCTGAGCCCAGGGTCGCAGCAGCTTCATCTGCAGAAGGGAGGCCAAGCGACAAGTTTCCCCCTTAGCGCTCTGGTTAACTGGAGGCATCAAAAAGTGACAGACGGGGCTCCTGGGCCCCTGCTTGTTCTGAAAGTCTGTCCCTAATTCTCTTTTTCTCGCCTTACACAGATGTAGCTTTTCACGAGAGCACCACAGCTGCCCAGAATGGCAGGAACCCTGGTTGGTTTGTGGCTTCCCCACGCAGGGCTCCTTATCAGAGTAAGCGTTCCGTTCCCCTGCTGTGCTTTCTTCGCTCTGCACACCCCAAACAGGCCAGGGTGGTGAGCTGGGGGCTCCCCCACGCAGAACAGAACTGGGCTAATTCTCAGCAGGGAGGTTGGCACAGACCAGCTCTGCCTCCCACCCTCTTTTGAATGGGCTGCAAGATTGATATCAGGAAGCCGCCAGGTCCCCGGTTCGTGTTGCACCACCATGCAGCAGTGCCATTTGGCCCTTTGCAAGGAAAATCATTTGTTATACAAGACAAACACAAACACAAAAGGCCTTTCATGCCTTCCTCCTCAGGGAAGTTGCTCCCCAAGAGAAGTTTCTAAAATTGGGTATAATTTTTCTTTTTACTAATTATCCAAATTATGGTGCATTCCTTCTCAGCGATATGATAACTTTTTAAAAATGGAAAAATAAAGATAAACCTCTAGCAGTGACCTCAGCAAAATGGTTGAAGACGCCTGCTTTCTGCAGCAGATGGTCATTTCTTAAACCAAGCCCCAAGCTGACTAACTCCCGTTCTGCTCCTCTCTTTCCAAACTTTCATGCTGTGCTGCCTGGTTCCAACTACGATGACAATAAAAGTGCCCCGTACACATGAGGCGCGCATCCCTTATATTTCGGAAATACTCCAAACAGCCACGCAAATCTGCTCAGATTTCCACCCAAAGGTGACAGGACCAGGAGCCCTCAAAGGGTAATGGTTCCTTTATTTAAGCAATAATGGCAAATTAAAAACGTTATCTGTGAAATGAAGATTAGGAAAATCAACGTGTTTCCTTGGCATGTTTCCAAACTTCCTTCCTAAATCACCACATCCACCCCCCGCCCCCCAGCCCCAGCCCCAGCCACCCACCTTCCCACCCTGGGACACACCTCTGTCCTGGTGCGGGCCTGACATGCCGGGCGCCCTCTCGGTCCTGCCCTGGGTTTGCCTCCTCCTCCTTGCATCCCGAGGTGCTCTGACACCGCTCGCTCGGGCCCCACCCGAGTGTACTGGCTGTCCGTCCCCCTCAGCGTCCTGGACCCCTCCATGTAGAGACACCTCCTGAGCTGTGTCCTGTGCACACAGATCGTGGAGGTCTTCGACAGCGTGGCTGGGTCAGTGAGCCAGAGCAGGGCACTTGCCCTTGGGTCTCTGGAAACAGGAAGCTCAGGTAGGATGGCGTCAGACGCCAGCGCTTCCAGGCTGTGCTCTGCTGGCCCTGGCAGGAGTGCCCTGGGCTTTTCTCTGCTTCGTCTGTGGCTTTCCCTTCCTCTTCTCCACTAGAAGGGATGGGGTGCTGCCACACAGGGTGGCAACACTGGCGGCTGCACACTGGAATTCCCAGGGCACTCAACATCTTTTCTAAGTCTGGGCTCTACGTTCGGAGATTCTGAACGTCTTAGTCTGGAGCAGAGCACACAGGCACAGTTATTTTTCAACAGTTCCCAGAAATATTCCAGTGTGCTCTGTAGTGTTAAGAATCACAGTGTCAGAAAGATGTTCAGAGGCATTTTTCTCACGCATGTCTCTGATCTCTCTTGAACGGCCGCACTCCCCAGCTGACTGCTATTGCCTACCAACCCCTACTCTGTGCTACTTGCTTTCACACACATTTCATTTCATCTTCACAAAAATCCTGAGAGGCAAGAAGTACCGTTCGATCTCATAGTTGGGAGAAAAACCCCACCAAGTTGGGTGGGTCAAGAGAGGACCTGGTGACAGTTCCCATGGAGAGCAGAGCCAGGCCTGGACCCAGAATGCCTTGGGCTCCGCCCTTGCCGCAGCCACACCCCCAGTCCCTCCTCCTCTCCAGGATCCTGCCCTTCAGCTACCAGCAGGATGCCACCATCAGAGTCCACCTATGACTACCCCAGTCTACACCAACGCCCTGTGCCAGCCATGCTTTTGCTATGGAATACTTTCTCCTTCTACTTCAGGGGGATTTTTTTAAAAATCCAGGTTTTGATCTCTTGGCCTGCTTTGATAAGAACAAACCTGGAGCGTTAAAGTCCAAGATATTAATGTGCTGCGCACCAGGCAAAACCCAGGGACAGCATTGCAGGACCTGCTCCAACTCCGCTGGAGTGTGCAGCAGAGAACTCTACTGCAGGACACTTAGGGAGTAAATCAAGAAGCCCAGCTAGTGGAGACAAAAGCCTATTTTTTTCTTATTCTTCAGCACTCATATTTTAAGTATGAAACACAAAAGAGAGAAAGCTAATAATTTGAAACCTGCACATCTAAGAGTCCAATCACATCAAGCAGGCAGTTTTGATTAAAATGTTAGACAATTTACTAGTAGATTCACACAACCTTAAGAAAAGGTCTAGTTGCTGTCTTACAAAAACAGCTAAAAGGATTTCCAGCAAGTGCCCCCACCTACAAAGAGGGGGGAGGCAGACAGAGGGCAGCTGAGCCGAGTCCTGCCCAAGCCACACAGGTGGGTGCGCACCGGGCCATGTGACGCTCATCTCACTGGAAAATGAGAGAGGAACCCCGGCTGCGCAAGGCGGAACTGGTGCTACACAGCTGCGAGCTGCAAACATTCGTCTGGCACAACTCAGTCTGAACTCTCCTGTAGTTTGCTTTGATGGTCTCTCTACTCTCTTGTTTCCTAACGATGAAATCATAGTTTGTTCATCTAACTGAATAAAGAAAACACTACACCACACAGAATGCAAACTGTTTTCTTGTACTTCCTTGAGGTTGTTTATTGACTCTGTGTTTGTAACGGCCTTTTCATATTCACTTATTAAATATTTACATGTATTGCTTATGTATTTAGCTGCATATGGATAAATTAATTCCATCTTTAATCTGAGTAACTGCTCTGTAAAGACCTTTTTGCAAAAGTCAAACAGAGAGCAGCCACCTCAGATAAGCTTCCTGTTTCTGACTGCTGCAGACATTCTATGCCCACGACGGACACCACGCAGAAACCCATGTTTAAGTGATATGTTCAATCTGCAGGAATTTCTCATTTCCTAATTTGCCTCCAGAGTTAGAGCAGGAGGATGGTGGACTAAAGAACGGCAAGCTAAACACGGGCTTGTGGACGAGACCAAATGAGTGGCCTGGGAAAACCCTCCGGCCACCACTATTAATGCAGGCAAGTTCGCATTAGTTTTCACATTGTAAGGTAATCATGAATTGGTGTTCATATTTGAAATAAATGTTTCATTTATATATATAGATAGATATAGATAGATATAGATTTCTCTCTGTATAGATATATATACATCTCTCTCTCTCTATATATATATATATAAATATGAGAAGATTTGTACACAAATGTTCTTAGAGGATTTACTTCTTGTGTACCCAAACTGGAAACAACTTAATTGTCTATCAATAGCTGAGTGGATAAATTGTGAAGAAGGAACAAATTACTGCCATGCACAGCACCATAAATGGATCTCAAAATAATTTTACTGGAGTAAAATAGCCAAACAAAAAAATGTATTCTGTATGTTTCTGTCTATACAAAATCCTAAAAATGCAAGTGATCTGGTCAGAAAGCAGATCAATAGCAGGAAACACAGGGTTAGGGATGGAGGGAGAGTGGGAGAAGGAGTGTGAAGGAGTGCTGGGAAACTTGGGGGTGGGAAGGTGTGCAAGACTGGATGGCGCTGCGGCTGCTGGGATGATGGCTGCATGTGACTGCACTTACTAAGCTGCATGCTTTCAATATGTGAAATCAATTATACAAAATTACCCCTCAATAAAGCTGTTAATAAAGGAAACGCTAAACAATAAAAATGTGACTTAGTTAGATAAATCACACTGTGCGTGTCTTTGTAGTCCTTTGTGGACTCTCGGCAGGGAAATCATATCACACCTATGTGACTATTTCACAAATGATTTAATGGTTTGAAAGGCCTATAAATACATTTGGAATAGACATATTAAATTTTAAAACAAATAGAACCTGAAAGGAAAAGTGAAGAGAAAAGAAGAAGCTTTACAGACAGGAAAAGATAATGAAAACAAGAATATGTCAGTAGCCAATAAAATAAATCAGGGAGGGTGGGATGAAGAGACGGTGAGATTAAGATGATGAATCTAAGTAAGGCATCTTAGTCATCACAGAAATGGTAGGACCTAAGGGCTCACTAGATACAACAGAAGAGAGTTCATTTCAGGTGGAAAAAACAGTGTGGGCCACCTCGCAGGGTGGTGAAGGCAACTTCACGCAGGATGTGTGTACGGTCCAGTAAGGAGTGAGGCCAGCGTGGTCACAGCTCAGACTGGTGAGGACAGCGGGGACCCACTCACATGTGCAGTTGTGTGTTTCCTGAAGGAGGTCGGGTGTAGTGGTCCACTCTACAGTTAGAAGTCTAGAGTGTAAGAGAGAGCTCAGTAGTAGAGTGAGCCTCTCAGTGACGTTCCCACATGAGCTACTGTGCTGATTCATTTGGTTGCTCGCTGCAATATCGTGAAGAGGTCAAGAGACTAACTTGATGAGTGAGAAGTCCTGTGTACTGATGGTCTCGTCGGGGAGGAAAACGGAGGGGTGAGAAACAGTGTGGTTAATTTCCATATTCGGAAACCAAGACTGATGACTGAAATTAGCCTTTTCTTAAATGGGCCTGGGACAGCATTCAGGAATATGACCCAACTAATCAAATTAACTGAACATCAGTGTCTTTGACCATCAGTGAATATAAAGATCATTAGAAGAGTTTATGAAAATGAGAATCCCTAGACCACTTCCAAAATCACTAGTGTAAAAATTCTTGGGGATACTCAGAAACCTAGATATTAACGAGTCATCTCCCCACCACAGCCGGTGAAGGAGTCCTTGGACTACTGCGGATAACACCGGGAACTTCTGGGCATCTCCCTGCGAATGGACTTCTCCTCACCAAAGCATTCCCTCTGGCAAAACCAGATCAAAGGAGGGGCCCGAACTCCCAAGTTCCTTCACAGGCACCCCAAATACTCTCCCAGCACTATACTCTAAACAGCACACCGTTGCATCTAAAAAGAAAAGGGGGTTAAAAGCAACTCTTCCAAAATTCAGACAATTTTCCAAAAAGTAAAACAGAAGAGCAAACACACATGGGAACAGATACACACACAATACACACATGCATACACACACACTATTAGCCAGAGGAGAGTAAGAATTAGTCTTCAGAAACATTACTTGCGGATGGAAGTTTCAGGTTCAGCTAATACTGAAAGTTCACAATGCGCCAAGCAATCTGACTGGAACTTTCAAATACATTATCTCAACCCACAAATAAGAGTGTACAGAATTATTCACAGACTCTCTTCATACATGAAGAAATGAAGAGAGACTAAAATAATTTGCCAAAGGTCGCACAGCAGGAAGTCTGGATCTGCTCCAGGGGTGGCTGAGTCCAGTACCCGTTGTATTTTACTGCTCTTCCCCAAGCATAAATTTTTTCTACAAACTTCACTTACATAGCAAATGATGACAGCTAATGTTTACTGACACTTTACTAAGAACCAGGCTCTCTAATGAACACTTCAAATGTATTATTTTATTTCATTCTCACCATTCGTGGAGGAGATAAAATCATCCTTAATGTCTAGCAAGAAACCTGAGGTCTGGAAAGATTAAATAATAACATGCACTGTGAACAAAGCCACACAACCATACTAGAAGTTTAAATTGGGTCTCACTTCCTGATATGATTTTGACATAACCCTGACTGCTTTTAGTACAAATTGAAGATTGTGTTTAGAACTTCTTATTGAAGAAATGTGATTTCCTCTACTTTTTTAAAGAGAGCGGTGGAGTGCTGTGTTGTGATACTGTCTTCTTTCAAGTTTCACTTCAGCAAAGTGCTGAGGAATACTTGACTTTCCTTTAAGATACTCTAAATAAAAGACAGAGAAAAATTAGCTCAAGCTGAACTACATGAAAGCTCTAAATTTCCTAAACTTCAGTATTATCCAATGTGGACTATTAGGTTTATCAGCATGATCATTAATGGCTCAGCTCAGAATTGATCTTTCTTTATCATAAGCCACTGGTATACTTTTGTAGATGGAAATGAACTTGGCTTGAAGGTGGATGAAAGGAATATAATCTGAGGAATAAAACGATGGTGTATGGGAAATAGCTCCAGCGGAAAAGCTAGCATTTCTTTCTAATTTTTACTGCCTTTTGTATTCTTAAGTGCTAAGTACTTCCAAATACTGTACAGCACTGGAGAGACTTGTGTAGTGGCCCTGGAGGCCAGCTCCATGCCATGCTTGGGGGCCTGGTGGTCAGGCCCACACTAACCCCTCACCACACCCAGGGGTACGATGGAGGATCTGGGGTCTGGGCTTTCCCCACCAGCTACTCAACTGGACTCTTCACAGCCTGTTAAAGAGACTTCTAAGGACAGACACTGAGGTCATACCAGATCTGCAGCTCTGGAGTATAAGTGCCTGTTAAGAGGAGAGCTCCTAGAATGGTAGAAAGCCAAAAACTACGTTTCTATCGAAAGGGAGCGGCGCAGCCTAATCTCTCAACCTCATTCCAGAAGAGCAGACAGTGAGCTCTGTGCCAGTACGGGCCCATCGCGACTGGCAGGGGAAATGACGCAGAGAACGCGGCGGTGCCGGCACTTGTTGACCACCTGCCGGTGACGAGCGTCCCCACAGCGTCACCCCTTCCCTTCTCGCTCCTTCACACTAGTTCCCGCGCTGCTAAAATTCCATCTTCGTCAGGACAGATCAGTGCTAAGAGGGAAAGAAGACGACCCAAGTTCCTCCCAGCAGATGTGGAGCCAAGACGTGGAGTTACCGTTCCCTTCAAACATTGCCTTTGAGTGCACCAACAGCTTCCGCGCAGCCGAGGTGATGCCGCTGCACGCAGGCGCGGGCAAACGGAAGACCCCCTCCACGCCGGTTGTCAGCCCTAAAGCAAGCACCCTTTCGTCAGCCTTACTGACATGTTTATTTCGTCTCATAAGCAATTTTTTTTTTTTAGCTGATGTGCCAGCTAGTTTAGCGTTGATTTTGTAAGTTTAGTTTAGAAGGTGGCCTTTCCACAGTAAATGAACATAGATACCGTATGTATTTGTCAGCTCCAGGGAGGAAAGAAGACGGAGTGTGAGAAGCAGAAGCTTCATCTCAGAGTTAGAGGCAGTGTATCAGCAGAGTGCTTCCCTCCTCTGTGCGCCGCTGGAAGGTCAGCGGGTACTGTGTTGCACTTTGTAGCTGTACGGTTAGGGACCAGCCACTTAGCGCCATACAAAATTGGCTTAATAAGAGTGGGCACACCGGTTTCTGAGGCTCGTGGCGACTGAACGAAATGTGAGTTTAGAGATATAATCTGATGCCATAAAACCTACCTCTTGGGTGTGCAGAACTCAGCATGCTGTCAGAGCTATGCAACCGCTGAATGCGGGACAGCTCATCATCCCCCAAGGAAGCCTCGCATCCGGGGCAGTCACTCCCATGATCCCCTCACAGCCTCGACAACCTCTGGTCTACTTTTTCCGCTCTCTCCCCTGGCATACTCCACCACCCATGGGCTACAAGACCGCGTCAAAGCCTTCCTCCCGCAGCGTGGACAGACACACAGAGCTCTCTCCCTCCTCGGCTGCCAATGCCATTTAACAATCTCCATTTGCTTACGGCCTGCAGTTCTCTAAACTCACACTGCGTTCAATCCCCACGAGCCTTAGAAACCAGTATGCCCACTCTTATTAAGGCAATTCTGTGCAGAGCTAAAAGTGGCTGGTCCCTAACCGTATAGCTACAAAGTGCAACACAGTACACCCTGACCTTCCAGCGGCACGCAAAGGAGGGAAGCGCTCTCTTGATACACTGCCTCTAACTCTGAGATGAAGCTTCTGCTTCTCACACTCCGTCTTCTTTCCTCCCTGGAGCTGACAAATACATACGGTATCTACGGTGCATTCACTGTGGAGCGGCCGCCTTCTAAACTAAACTTACAAAGTCAACAGTAAACTAGCCGGCACATGAGCTTAAAAAAACGAAGTTGCTTATGAGAATGAAGTACTTCTTAAATATTCTGTACTAAACAAACCAAGGACTTTTCTGAATCCAAACGTCCTTAAGGTTGTACTCGTAAGACTTTAGTTACATCAACTAAAGTAAACAACGCTGTGACCTCGCTGACTATAATACATCCAGTGTGAGGCAATGGTAAACTATGACTCAGGGTGATCTAATCTGCATGAAACCTTGGGAAAGAAAATCAAAGGCAGTAAGGGACTGTGATTCTAGAGTCCAGGGAAACAAACAAGGGAAGTCCTTTCTGCCAAAAGACTTTCTAGATCCCAGCATGCGGCAAGGAGACCAAAGCAGAGCATCATGGTCTCGCTGAGTGGAGGAAATGGAGATCAGAGCCTGCAGAGGCCGGAGTGGCTGCACCAGGAGGGAAGGAGTACCGGGAAGAGAGAATAAAACTCACAAATTGTGTGCAGTCCTTTCCAGTCCCTGAATGAATGCTATGCTGGGCGTACATAGAATAAGATTCCGTGGGACTCAGAAAGAAAAACTATCATGAAATTTGTCTGCTACACAATTCCCAGAGCTCATACAGGGCCAGGAGACATCCCAGTTCTAAACAGAGTGGAAAGACTTTGTTAAACCCTGCAGGTATTAAATACAAACCCCAAAGACCTCAAGTTGGTAACAAAGACAAACCAGCTCTAAGGAAGCTGGAAAATAAGACTTGGGAGAATTAAACTGCCCATCAAATGGCTTATCTGCCAGTCAAGAAACCAACATGTCAATAGTGTAACAGTCCCAAGGTCCAGCATCCAGCCAAAAATGAATAGAAATAAAGAAAAGCATAACCAGGAAACAAAGTCAGTCAACAAACATTGAGGAAACAACAGGGACATTAAAATTAACCGAAAAGGACATTAAAACAGATACGTGAAATATGTTCACAAAGTGACAGGAAAACAGGATAGAATGAGGGAGGAAATTTAAGACAAAAAGACTCCACAGAATTTCTAGGATTTAAAAGTGTGACATCTGAGGCAGATGAGGCCCCACAGAATGTCAGGGGCCCTGAGACAACAAAGCCATCTAGGCTGAAGCACAAAGAGAGGACGGAATGAGTTGAAAAGGCCTGGTGACCTCGAGACAATGTCAAGTGATTCGACAGATATGTCACTGGGGGCAGGAAGCAAACACAAAAGTATATTTGATGAAATAATGGTCAAAATATTTCCAAACCTGACAACCATGAACTCACAGATCCCACATAAACCTCAAACAATTAGGAGGAACAGTTACAAAAAAGCACAATTTCTGAAAACCAGTAAAAAAAGATGATCTCAAAAGCAGAGGCAAGAAAGAAACATTATGCAACAGGGAAGCAAAGAGTGACCATAGGAATCTCATTAGCAACGGATCAAGTCAGGAGAACACGGGGCAGCTCTCACTTCTTAAAAATAAAGTAAAGCAAAAGCTATCAAGTTACAATTCCCTATCCAGAAACAAGGTTATTAAAAGATTCAAGACAATTTAAAGACATTTTCAAACAAAGAGAAACTAAGAGAATTCACTGCTAGTCAACCTGTACTGTTAGGAAATGTTGAAGATTTTTACAGACAGAGAAAATAATAACAAAGAAAATAAGGCCCATGCCCCCAGAGAGGATCAGTATGTAACTGTAAAATAATTTTTTCTCACTTAAAAACTTTTAAAATGTTAACTGAATTTTAAAACAATAATAGCAGAAATATGTTATGGGCATATAACATGTATAAAAGTAATTTACAGGACCACAGTAGAACAAACTCAATGAGCAATGGAAGAAATTGTATGGCTATCGCATTATATACACAGGTATGTGATACTGAATGGTCCACTGTGACAAAGATGCATGGTGAAGACACAAAAGCAGTCACTTGTAGAAGATAAAATGCAGTATCAGGCTGGGCATGTGGCACGCACCTGTAATTCCAGCACTCGGGAGGCTGAGGCAGGAGGATCATTGTGAGTTCAAGACCAGCCTGGGCTACAAAGTGAGCTTAAGGCCAGTCTGAACTGCATAATGAGACCCTGTCTCAAAAAGACCCTCCCACAGAAAAAAGTAGTATCAAGATTAGTCCATTCATCCGGAAGGGCAGCCAAAGGGTTTTCCCCAAAGTTAGACGTGACAAAGAGAAAAATCCAAATCAAGACGGGGCACTGAAACTTAATCATAACACCTTAACTTTGAAAATAGCAACAAAAATAGAACACACACACACACACAAACGGCACACAGGAGGAGTGCAGCTTTGCTGTTCTATTAGTGTAGACATCTAGCATAGGCAAAATTAATAAAACGGATCAGTGACTGCCTGGAACCAAGGGTGTTAGCCACAAAAAGACATGAGAAATCTTTTCAGAGTATGGAAATAATGTATACCCTTATTTAGGTGATAGGTACATGGGTGTGTATATTAAGCACTTAAGTGGAGGTTTTAGTGTACATGAATTATACCTCAGTAAACTCGTGTGAAATGTTTTTCAAAGGACCCTTCAGTGGTACAATAGAGATTGTTGTTTGGACAACAATTCCTTTTATTCTTACTGATTTATGCAATTTCTTGTCAGATCTGAAAAATGAAGCCCCACCTATCATTGAATAAAAGTATTATTGCATAATAGAATGTTATTTAATGATACAATGAATATAATGAATAACTTTCCACTACATGATATTGTGACTTAAAACCAAAGTGCTCAGTTTTTAGAAGAAAATATTTACAGCCTAGAAATTAATTCATCAAAAAATGCCTGAAACATATGCGATGACATCATGGGCATTACATGACAAGTAAGTGGAGAGAGTGTCACACTCCTAACCGAGAAGGTGATCTGGGAGTGGTGCTCAAGGTCAGGTAGATGTACACGCCATGCCGATCAAACGGCCCCGGAGAGTTTTGGTGAAAGGCAAGTGGCTTAGATAATCAACTTGAAATTTCATCCAAAAGATGAAAAGGACACAGCACGGCAAAAGATTTTGAAACAGCGAAGTAAGTGCATTTTGCCCACCATATTTCAACACAGATTAGACCTAGGACTCAAAGCAGTCTGACGAGAATGAAAGACTAGATCAGTGAAATGAGCCCTAAGACAGACACAGGCACATGTGGAAATATCATATCATGCTATGTTGTATTTTACAAAGAGACACATTGCTGAATAAATGATATTGAAGTAACTGAACCCTAACTTATTGAAATAACGGACTGAGCCCTTACCCTTAGACATTCACATAAAGTCCAACTGGGCCAAAACTTAAGCCAAAACAAAATGGCGAAAGCACTGAATGAACATATTTAGAGCCGTGCATGTAATACTGAAGGGATTTCTCAAAAGATGGCAGGGAACTCAGAGACCAGCAACAGAGGATTAGAGAGGGATATAAGCATACACATGTTTAAAATCTGTGCACAGAAAACAAGTCTTCTAAAACATGAAAAAGCAAAGAATAAACTGATAATATTTTAAAATTCTACAACAAATTTAAGATTAACATAACTAATGTATGAAGAGATCTTGTAAATGAAATGACATCATGACTTCAGTGCATTCCCCTTTTTTGGGTACCAGGGAATCAAACTCAGGACCTTGAACTTGCCAGCCAGGTGCTTGTGCCACTGAGCTATATCCCCAGCCCACTCTAACGCATTCTTTTTATTCTTTGTACTGAAATTCGAACTCAGGACCTCATACTTGCCAGGCAAGCACAATTCCACTTAGCCATATTCCCAGTGACTCCGATGCACTCTTGATTAACAAGTTAAAATATAAATGTCTTTTTATTTTGTAATTCCATTTATAGAAATATACCTGAGAATAGAATTTCCTTAGATCCCCAGAAGTTTTCATTTCAGGAGCCTCTGTCGTAGGAAGAAAGAGAGAAAGAGAGAGAGGGAGAAGAAGAGAGAGAGGGAGAAGGAAGAAAGGAAGGAGGGAGGGAGGGAGGGAGGGAAGGGGGAGGGAGGGAGGGAAGGAGGAAGGGAAGGGGGAGGGAGGGAGGGGGAGAGAGAGAGAGAGAGGGAGGAGAAGGCCCAAACTGTAGTAGTGGAGGAGTAAAGTACAATCTATTGAGACGAGTATTCCATGTAGCTACCGAGCAGAATGAAAGGGCTGTAGAGCACTGACACAACGAAGTATCACACCTCATTTTATACGACCTGCCATCAACTTTAGCGAAATATTTTTAGTTAAGAATGAGTAGAAGCCTTTTACACGACTCAATCAGGACCATTGAGAGGTTAACAGAAAAAGAGAAGGTGAAAAGGGGAGAACACCTTAAATATTTCATTTAAATTTGAAAAATATAAATGAGAATGAGTTTATTTACTCTTTCTCCAGGCTTCTGATATAGAATCAAGGACTTTAATTATGGATCCCCCTGTCCTGTTTAGAAAAAAAAATCCCACCTCTAAGATACAGCTTCGGATTTCCTGTTTCAGTGTCTTCAAGTAGCGTGGGGAATAAAACCTTGTGCAAAGCAACACAGGCAGCACTCTACTTAGATGTGTATTTCCCCCAATCTTTTACGTCCTCTCCCAGGCGGGTGCAGTTCTTTCATGTTCCAGCCCTTAGCAAATACATTTGAAGCACTGACCTTAGTTCATGCAGGGAATTCCTGTCCTACTCACATTCTGGTTTATAATTAAAATGTAACAGTACTGTGACAACTACTAGGATAAACATTCTGGAAACAAGATTAAGTCTTAACAAACATAAAGTTCAATTACCTCCAACTCTAAAGTAACATTCAAGTCTATCAATCAATGTTTTATGAGCTTTCTAACGAAATTAACATGAGTGAGTTCAACCTAGTATCATTAACTCTCTATCAATGGACATTGTAAGTTTCTAGACCTGCACTGTCCAATGTGGTGGCCACTGGCTCCCTGTGGCTATGGGACACTTGAGACAGGGATGTTAGCATAACCCACACCAGACTCCAGAGACTTCCTAATAAAAAGAGAATGCAAAATACTGTGTTAACTATTTCTATGTTGACAATATAAGGAATTACAAAAATCAGGCCCCAAAAATTCAAAGACCCAATGAAAAAATGTTCACCTGAGACAAATACACACTTCTCAGGTAAAGAAATACAAATATCAAATAAATATTGGAAAAACTGTTTAATATCACCGGTCATTTGAGAAATGCAAATTAAAACAACACTGAGATTCTACCTCACCCAGAAAGAATGGCTATCATCAAGAAATCAACCAGTAACAAATGCTGGAAGGGCTGTGCAAGAAAAGGAACTCTTCTGCACTGTTGGTGGGAGTGTAGACTGGTACAACCACTGTGGAAATCGGTGTAGAGATTCCTTAAAAAACTAGGATTGGAGGTCCCTTTCAATCCAGCTATTCCCCTTCTGGATTTTTTTCCAGAAGAAATGAAAACATCATACCACAGTGATATTTGTGTACTCACATTTTTATAGCACCATAATTTGTCATAGCTAAATCTTGAAAACAAACCAAATGTCCATCAACAGAGAAATGGATAGAAAAGATGTAGTATTTTCGTACAGTGGAGTATTACTCAGCTATAAATAAAGAGGCTTTTCTAGGTAAATGGATGCAACTAGAGACCACACTCATAAGTGAAATAAATCAGACGCACATGTGTAAACACCACATTGTCTCCCTAGTGTGAGAACCTGAAAGAGTAAATAAAATCCAAGAGATACAATAAATACTGTGAAAGAGAAAGAAACTGCTAGGAGAAAAGGAGAAAAGAAAGAAGGAAGGGAAAAAGCATGTATATACACAGGATAGCTAAGATAACGTACTACTAATTTCTATTGGTTTATTGAAAGAAACAGTTAATGCTTCACGTTTTTGACCAATTTTACATGCTTATATCTGGTAATTGGAACAACTACTTTGAAGATAACGATATGCACACAACAACCAAATTGTTGATTTCCTATCCTCTTGTTTTGGAATTCTGTATTGTTCTTAATGTTTTTTCCTTATTTTTTTATTCTCTTAAAAAAAAAGAAATTTAAAAAACAAGGAAAGAACATCTGGGATAGGGGAAAGGAGAAAGGAGGAAGGAAAAAGAAAATATATATATAAATATATATACAAGATAGTTAAGATTGTTGTACTGCTAATTTCTCTGAGTTCATTAAAGAGAAAGGTTTGTGCTTATACTGTCTGATCAACTTTTTGTGCCTGTATCTTGTGCTGAGCAGCTGTGCTGACAATAACAACACGCAATGAATTAACCGTTGTTACTTTGCTACGATCTTGTTTTCAAATTTTGTGTCATTGTTTTTACTGGTTAAATTTTTTTTAAATACAAATAAAAAAATAGTATCTTTAAATTAGATTTTTGAAACACTGGGCTAAATTAAGCATGTGATTAGAATCGACCTTACTCCCTGCCTCTATTAACAATGCGGTTACTGCTTATTCAAAAGGCAGCCGCTGCGCTGGCTCTTCCTGCTGGGCGGCACTGTGTAGGCCCGGGGCGTGTCTCACTCAACAGCGCTGTCACGTGAGGCTCTGCTGAAAACAAGGGGCTGAAACTGCTACCTGAATCAGAGGCATGCTGGAGCACTGGTTTATAACTTCCCCTCAGCAGACTTGTGACTCTGTGCCAGGTATTCGCAGACTGATGCCTGCCTTGGTACAGCCTATGAGCTAAAAACAAGTCACCTATTTAAATAGCTGGGAAAAAATAAAATGATTAATATTTTTTGATGTGTAAACAGTACCTTAAATTCAATGTCAGTGTCTATAAATAAAGTTTTATTGGCACACAGCCATGTTCAGTTTGTGTATTATCTAGGACTAGGCGGTGCCAGCAGGGCACAGTTGATTGGCAGCAGCAGAGACCACTTACTGTCAGGCCATTGGCCCAGAGCTCGCTGGCTGCTCCATCAACCCTTAGCTCTGGGCAGAGTCAGCCGCCACCTGCGTCTACATGTCCTGGGAAAACGATGGGTAGGGGTGTCTCCACTCTCCTCCCTGCCAGAGTCTGGTGTGAATGTCAAACTACTTAACCTGCTTTTACTATATATTCTTGACTCAAAAAAGTGGGTAGAAGCCCAGCTCCCAGGACAGCTTCTACACAGATGGCATCACAGGGACCCGCTGGCACTCAGAGCTCAGTGTGCGCTTTGCTTTTACAATCTCCTCTTCCGCCCGCGAGATCCGCCGGCTGCAGGGAAGCTGGCCCTCCCCGCCCTGCTGGTGTCTAGCCCGTGGGCAGCTTTTCTGCTCCTCCTTGCAGGACCGCTCAGCCCCAGGTCCCTCTGGTGCCTACCTCCGTGGAGCCTGTGAATGCAATCTTGTCTATGCCAACGTGAGAGGCAATCGCCGCGCCAGCTGTCGGCCCATACCCTGGCAGGATGTTGATCACTCCAGGCGGAAAGCCGGCCTAAAAAAGACCAAATTCAGAATGGGAGGAAGTGTGTCTAGTGAACACTGACTCATCCAGTCAGAAGGGACGCACGCAGGGCTTGCAAGGAAGGCGGTCCCCTGTCCTACCTCCTTGATCAGGGCCCCCATGTACAGTGCGCTGAGCGGCGTCTGCTCCGCGGGCTTGATCACCACCGTGTTGCCGCAGCACAGAGCCGGAGCGATCTTCCAGGCGAACATCAGCAGGGGGAAGTTCCACTGAGGAAGAAGAAGACTTGGGGTCCACGAGTGGGAAAGCACTCCTGTGCTGCTTTCTCTTTAAACTCATCTCTGAGATTTCTCAGACTCACCCTCAACATAAACCTAGCCCACTACAGGGTAGATGGTTAGGTCTCTAATTACTTCTTTAAAAATGCACTGGCGATGACTTTGAAAAACAATCCCCCTTCCTGTGTGTACAACAAATTACTTTATTCCGACAACCACCCCCCCTAAGAAATCTCATGATGAAAAGGGAAGTTTCATTTTTCCTTTGTACTATCTTGGTTTTTCTTGATTCTTGTATCCTATTATTTTTAAAATTAGGTTCCGTTAAGTTTTTGTGTGTGAAACTTTCTCTCGAATTTGGGCTTTCTACCGCAGGATTTCTCCTGTTTGGCGGGAAAGCCACTGGACTGGAAGAAGTGAAAAAGAAGATTCTAATTATACATTGTACTATTCCAACGTGTGCTCCCACATACTGGGCACCTTGTCTTCCCATTCAGGCACAAAATCTACATTATTCCAGAAAACAGTTATCTATGGACAAGCATGCACAATTTTTAATGTCTCCTTCCTACTGCAAAATAAGGTAATGAAACTGAAATATATTTATATGAGTGTATGAATTTAGGGCCTACGATGGTTTAAACCGACTTGACTAGGATATCGAGTTTGCACTGTCATAAACTCAGGCACGAGCCTCACTGCTATCAGGTGTCACTGAGAGTTTCATAAGAAGGAAAGCAGTAATCCTTGTCCCCGAGCGCAGAGTTCTGCCTGACGCATCTCAGCTGCCAGCCCTGAAGGGTTCCCACTAGCTCTGGCAAGCCTGCAAAAATATACAAGTGTCTTGCCTTCACCAAACACCCAATTTCTTTTCCCTTTGGTTGTTTATAAACTCGAGAGTCCTTGGTGATGTTTTAATCCCATCTGCAGTGTATAAATCTTGGAGTGCGGTAACTGAGCCAGAGCTAGCTGACAAGCGACCTTCATCCTGTCAAAGAAGCTTCAGCTCTGAGACTGGGGAAGGGCAGGAGGAGCAGGTCTGGGTCCCCAGTGAGGTGACAGATCTTACCCTGGGCAGCTCCAAGCAGGCTCCCCTGGGGGTTAGGAGCAGAAGGACTCCAACAACCAAGCTTCTCATTTCCCGTTCCAATCCCTAGTAAAGGTCATAGTCGCCTGGGGCTTACTGGTCATTTGAATAAATACTAATAACTCCCTCAAGTCTTTAGCTCCCAAGCCAAAGACTGTCTTCAACTATCTCCTGTATTTTGAAAAGAGAAATCTTGTCTCTACTGTAAGTGTAATTTGAACCTTTCCTTGAAATCTACACCGGAACTATTAGCTCATACCGTTAGCAGATTCTCTGACGTTTTATATTGTGCCAAGGGTGTGTATGAGGGAGCGAGCAAAGGACAATGTCTAATGTTCCAACCCAAACACTGAGAAGGACATCTATTTCCCTTTACAAGGCGGACAACAGCCCAGCATGGTTTCAATTATGACCGTGATGTTAATCGTACTGCTGTGTCTTTTGTAGCATCTTCTATCGAGAATCTTGTGAAAAGAAACGGTGGGAAAAAGGAAGATCGAAGGACCATATCAAATAACATGCCTGGAAAGATGGTGAGTCATAGTTCTAAAAAATAAACAAGCAAATATAACAAAGCATCGACTTTCCTTGAGCAGGAGAGACATCCATAATCAAGGGCAGGTTATTAATACGCTGCGCTCTGCTTTGCTTATTTGAGTCAGGAGAATTCCACGACTCGAGAGCTCAACTCCTAGTAACGGAGCTGAAGCCTTGTCAACCTGTTCAAATAAGCACTTATTGGGCAGCTGTTGAGGATATGTCAACAACACGAGCTCTGATTTTCTCTCCCCAGTAATGGAAAACATACATCACCCGGGACCCGGCTTCTCGCGTCTGCAGCAGACCTGAGCGGAAGGAAAACACACCCGAGGCCGAGGGCTCACTCACCGGGATGATCTGCCCGCACACCCCGATGGGCTCGTGCCTTGTGAAGGTGAAGTAGTCCCCATCTGCAAGAAAAGACCAGCCACTCGCAGGAAGCTTAGGCAAGAAGGGGGAAAACGCAGAGGGAGAACTTTGGTGGCAGCAAAATCAGAAATGAAATCTTAAAGAAAAACCCTAATCAACCGTACACAGAAGCTGGTAGGAAAACTGTCACCTGGTGTTGGGACACCTCTGGATGGCATCCCAGACCCCTGGAGTCAGAGAGGACCTCAAGGGCAAGAAGCAGGACAAGTCTGTGATACTAGGAGGCGGGGCGGGGATTAAGCACTAACGTGTATGCTCCAGGTTAAAATAACGTATTAGGACAGTTATCAGACATGAAAACTGAAGTACCTCAAACTTTTACATAACTTTCTAAGTATTAAAAATAGTAAATAAAATGCTATTGGACAAATTTTAAATGCCGGTCAACTGGAAGAAAAGCAGAGTAAAACTAAGGTGCACTCCCGAACCCAAACCCGCTGTGCATACGTTCTCCCTGGAGATCAGTGCAGCCCAGCCAGACCTGGTGCTACTTAGAAGAGGCAAAGCCCACTATAGAGAAGGTCATCAAAGTGTGCCGGGAGGTGAGCACGTCCTGTGCCCTGGCTAAAAGGCAGAGAGCTTGAGAGAAAATGACTAACTTCTCTTCTCTTATGCGTGCAGTAGGCAACTGGGGTAATCAGCCCGGACAGCCAACACCAATTTCATTGCTTTTACCTGAGTTATTTTTAAAAGGTTAATTGAGCCACTTGATTCAATTTTTAGCACATGGCTTTTCCTTTCCAAAACTGGGCAAAGTCTCTGCTTTTCCTTTAGGGACTTCCCTCGAGTTGTCTGCTCTCTGAAAATCAGCCCCTGAAGGGGTGGGGCCGTAGCTCAGTGTGCAGGGCTTGCCTAGCATGCAGGGAGCCCTGGGTTTGATCCAGGAGATCCTGCAGGTCTACTGATCCCCGGGACCACCATCACCACCAAAAGAAGAAAACTAAGAAGTAGCCCCCAAGGAAGGTGTGTGGGGTGGGGGAGAGAAACAGAAGAGACACCAACAAGATCAAACAATCGTCCTTTCTGAGCACAACTTAATCACGAAGATTTACCACCGGAGTTGTTGTAACTGAACTCAGAATCACACAGTTTTAAGTCATTACAGTCTTCTGTCTTTCTCTCTCTCCTCTAGCCTTCTGCTCTCTGGTCTTCTTGCCAGAATCAAATACTGACTTGTTGACGTATCTTTGCAAAGAACTTTTATTCGCATACAAGGATATTTCTCATCCTTTTATCCCTCTTCCTTGTGTAAAATACAAAGGAGTTCGCGTTATTCGACATCTTTCATGTTTTTATTCTCTTACTTTTTCCATATGAGTGAACACACCTTTTTCATACCTGCACGCTACCTTACTGGCTCAGTAAGTCATGGTATTACAGTGAACTCCCTCAAGGTAGTGAGGCTGCTTTCTGTGGAAGCTATTTACATATAACACTATAAAGACTATTGCGTTATATATCCTTGCGTATTGGTGTACGTTTCTTCATCGAAGTGTGTGTGCATTTCACATTTCCGTAAATATTTGCCAAATCACCGTTCAGAAAGTTGTGTAATTCTTAATTCTAATAACATGCTATATTTTCTATTTTTTAACACTAGGGTTTTTCAGACATCTCGATTTCAGCTCAGCTGGCAGCAAGAAGGTGGCAACTTGTTTTGATTCTTGTCTACGAACATGAGCACCTTTCATGTTTGCTAGGTGATTTCAATTTTTCCTCAAGGTTATATCTTCAGCCACTTTTCTTTTGGGTTTTCCATCTTTATAGTCACCTGAAGAACCCTGTGGATTTTAAATAAATTTGATTTCGATCATATCATTGCAAAGGTTTCCTCCAGTAATCTGCTCCTTATTTCTTGACTTTATTTTATGCACAGGATTTTAAATGAAAGAAATGAGGAAGGAAGCAGGCTCAGCAACTGTAAGAAACTGTTTTTACAATATTTCCACTACAACAAAGCATAGTCAAGATGTGGCCACTAAAGTCCTAGTGATGTTTTTAAATCAAGTTGATTCTGTTAGCTCTGTGGACAGACAACTCCCACAAAAGTGCAAGTTACCACCCACCTTCAATTTGTCAAACTCTGGAGAGGGTTTTCCTGAAGAGTGAGGACACCCGTTTAACACACCAAGTGTCCAGTGACACGGAACCTCCCCCAGGCTGCTTTGTGACATGACTCTAGGGATGCTCTCAGATCACAGTATCAGAGTGGAATGCTGGGATACAGTGCAACGGGCTGAGAAAAACAGGCAGAGTGAAGTGAAGTACAAAACGTGTGTTTTTTCTGAACCTGGAGGGAACTGAAGTGGCCCAGACAGACTTCAAAGGCATCTGCCCACACTTGAAATGCACACAGCATCTCCCCACCCATGTCCTGAATGTGCGTGGGACCTTAGCTGTATTGCTTGCATAACATGAAAAGTTACTGGAGAAAGGAAAGCAACAACAAAAAAAGATCTAAACAAAATCTTAAAAAGCTGGCTTCATGAGGCATTGAACCTGACTCCATAATTATGTCCTACAAAAGACACTGGGGGAATACAGCTTCCTGGATAACTTGCTCAGATCTGAGAGTTGGTTAAAGATTGCGACAAGAAAGGGACTGAACCTTCCAGTCCCACAGTTCTTCCATATGGTGAATAAAGAAATGAAGGGTACTTTGGTGCTTGAGCTCTTCAGAAAGGAGCGCTGCCAGGAGGAATGCAGTGTCCTCGGCCCAGTGAACCCCACCGTAGTCCCACCCGGACAGTGAGCGGTCACACCGCAGATGCCTGGCTGCGTCCTCCGTGGCCCATCACCTAGGGCTAGCAGCACCCAGAGGCCCTTTTCTGCACCAGCTCCCACTGCCTTACCCCGAGGCGGCTCTCAAGAGAAGCCTACGTGATTGTGGCCACGTCTGAGTATCCCCCGCTCCGGCCTCACTAATAATTTCTGTTAATCCACCCAAGTTTCAGTAACAGACACACAGCCACGTGTCTGCCTCCCCTTGAGAAAACCTACGAAATGAGAGGTTTCTAGGGCTGGCGATATTTCTTCTAATAATCTTCAAACATCATGATTAATAAAAAGTGTCCCCTGGTTTGTTGTACAAGGTCATCCAGTGCGGCTTGCCGCAGCACAGGTGGCAAGGTGGCTCGGAAGTAAACGCCACCGCAGGCTCCCGGCCGTCCTGTCCGCGCACCAGCAGAGTGTCCCTCCGGGCTCCCAAGTGGTGGGTCCAGAGGAGCTGCGGGGCAGAGGAGAGCCTGCAGGTCGACCGACGGCCGGCGATGGCTCTCTAGTTGTCTGACCTCATTTTTATTCATTTACTGCTTGCCTCCCTGAGAACCGTTAATCTATCTGAAAGAAACTGGTGGACCAGGAGAATGTGATCACTGTCATTACTACTTTTTAAATGGTAACATAACAATAACAATGCGACATGTGTCAATAGGACCTTATAAAATACTTTCCTGTCTTCATCTCCCTTTCATATTCAAAAAGAAAAAATAAAGCGGCTATCGTTATTAATATTGTTAAGTGGAAAGAAAATGCCGTTGAGAGGTCCGTATAAAGTTATATACCTGGCTCTGGACTCCAACGTGGGTCATCAGACTTCAGGAATTTTAGCCACAGAAACATATTAAGACCCCTTAGTGAGGAAGACACTGAATTCAGGTGCACAAGCCTAGAGTGACTGTGCAATGCCCAGGAGTACAAGCGGGGTAAAAGCAAACAAACAAAAACATTGATGACAGCCCTCCTTGTGAGGAAGGGTAAGAAGATTCTCAGCAGAATCAGACAGAGTGAGTTCACCCGAGCTCTGGTATCTCAAGTTCTAAAGAGAGCCTCACGGAGCAACTTCCAAAATGTGGAAGCTCAGGGCTGAGTGCCTCGCTCCCTTTCCTTCAGGTACAGCCCACTGATGGGCAGACAGTGTCAATTCTCTCTTGTCCCGTACCTAAGACAAGATATGATAATGTGTAGCCTGAGTGCTCTTCTGTGTTTAGAAGAAAAAGTTACAGCCCATTTTTTCACCTTTTATATTAATAATGCTCTCTCTCCATGGCAGGATGACCTCCAAGGTCATTTCTTTCATTTCGCTAACTTTGAATTATAAGTTCAAAAGCTTGATATAAGACCAGTCTCCACCGTAACTCAAATACTTGGTTCTAGGCTAAGATGACTATAGGTTTTCTCCCTCAAACATAAGGACTCACAGAGAGAAATTAGGCTCAGCAAGACAGAATTACTTTTGGTGATGCCAGAAAAATGATCTAAATTTCACGTTCTGAGTCAATAGGTTAGAACACAACAGTTGTGGAAAAAACTTAAGTAGACAGGAGTACAACAGACTAAGGCACACACGGGAGACCTTTTCCTCTCAGCCTCTCTTCCCTTTCACTTCATAAAGTTGTTATGCCTTAGATCTAAAATATTCTCCCATAGTTTCATGTTCAGGGATGCGCCCCGGAGGGAGAAGGTTGCTTGGACTGTGACCTGGAAGGGGGAGTTCTTGTCCCTGTTCACCCCTCCCCTCTCCCTCCTAGCTGCGATGGAGTGAGAGGCTCTTCCCCGCCATGGCCACTCCTGCCCTGGAGCCAGCTCACCGCGGACAAAATCCTCAGAGCCATGAGCCAAAGTAATCCCCTCCCTTAAACTGCATGTGTCGGGTGATTTGTCCCAGCAGTGGGGCAGTGACTGATACAAAAACAGAAAGACCTGATGAGCAATAGAAATTGCTCCTGCAAGAGCTGCACATTAAGACACAGCCACAGACAACTTCTCTGATATGTTTTTACACCTTCGTATTTTCAATGACCAAAGAATAGTTTTCACCTCCCAAAGAATATAAAAATCTTATAATTGAATGCTTCCTTATACCATAAATTCGGTTGAAGTGTGGGTTCAATTTTACTGAGTATGTGTGCACTGGGCTATTTCTGTAATTGTACCGAGAGAAGCCTTTGTCCCTAGAGGTAATAACAGGATGAGCCTCTTCCGCAGCTGTGAAATACAGAGCCATTGCTCTGCAGGACCACACTACACAGGAGACACAGTAATATTTACATTAATTAAAAAATATAATCATTTCCATAATTTATTCAAGTTAAGCATCACTGCTAAAGGCAGATGTTACAGTTGCTTGAAAAAATTTAACATGACTTTTAGTCACATAAGAATATCTGGCATTGGCACATTCAACACACAAACTCGTGAGAATGTGGTTAGGAATCTGTACACTCAATAAAATCGGAAAGAAATCATACAGGAAAGATTAAAGACTATAATGCATTCCAAAATTCACCAGAAATTGAGGAGAAGACTGTCAGGTAGCTCCTAATTATAACACTAAGAGCATTTTAAGAACTGCAGCAAGTAATATAAACACCTATTAACTAGGCAAATGGGTTTATTTAATGACATAAAAATCTGTAACCTAACTTAGTTACTAGAAGATCATCTTCCCATCTTTAGTCTTCATACAGCATCACCTTTTGAGGAGCCAGCACCCCCTCTGACGACCCTAGCATTAAACAAGTAGACCAAGTCCAGTGAACTGTTCCATTAGGGACCCTCACAGGTCCCTGTGCACGCTGACACTCTGCAGACCTTTCTGAACATTTTACAGTGACAGCGGTAAATTCTGTACGAAGCCCATTCACACACTGAAACTCCACACTAGCCTGAAGTAGTTCTAATGCTGTTCTCAGGAATCTGCTCACAGATTCTAAGAAGTCAGATCACACGCTCCCGAGGCTGTCATGAAGATGTCTTAACCTGAAACATTACTACGTTACAAACCCTTTAAAAGGTCAATTTACTCCTCTGTACGTGGTTTCTCTGTCTATAAAACGAGGAGCCTGTCTTTACGGACCCCTGAGGCCCTTTTCAACTCTAGACTCCCACAGAGGCTCCAGCGAGGCTGACTTCATGACCACGTGTCACTACCAATTCGGAGCCCACCGGCGACAGCCCGTCCTTCTCAGGTGGGCAAAGCATCCAGCGTCTCACCGCCACTCAGCTGGACAAGATCTCAGCTCCCATCCTGTGTGTTCACAGCTGACAGCGCTGACCCCAACCAGAAGGACTGAAGGGAAAACCTTAGGATACCTGCGTGCGTTTTCAGCCTATTCTTTAACAGGTTCGACTGAAAAAGCAGAAAGAAATACAAGTAATTGCATATCCCTTCGTAGTCTTTAATCTTTTCCATATGCTAATATAGCATAAGGCTATTTTTAGGTCAGCATTAAAGTAACCTACATTTTCTATACATACCATAAAATCAATGCTCAATGCATAGAAAAGTCTAAGGTCACACAAGCTCATTAATTCCCATTTCTTCTCAGTAAACCGAAAATAAGAGATGGATCTTTCCTCCATTGCAAGAAGGTTACGAATAGGTAAGAATCAGCAGATCTAAGTTAAAAAAACAATCAGGATGGGAAGAATAGTATTTCTCATCAGAACTGCTCTGAGGCTGAGGGAAATAAATGAGCACAGAGGAAGTGCTGGGTTATTATTTATCACCACAAGTAGGTGCTGGGTGGAAGGATCAACGCGTAGGATGTTCAGTCAGAGAGAACGGCTGCCTCGGGCTCTCTGGCATTAAATACTGGAGACTGCTGTACGGGGAGCAATGGCCAGACCCTTGTGGATCAAGCTGATATTGCATAATTTGCAGTATTGTCCCAAGTGTGGGCCTTGGGTGCAGCAGAATGGAGACCAGTGGGAGAAACTCCCAATTCAGAGGAAACAGCTGGCTGCTTAATCACTCCGAAGGAATAATCCTTTCCTGCTCCTCCCAACCTTCTACTGGGAACTGCCCTTCCAGGGACAAGCAAAGCAGATACTTGTTTTCAACAACTGATTATGCATTCACAGCAAAGTGCCTTCTAAAATGCAATTTTGACCGAAGCAAGCATCGTTTTAGAGTAATTCTGTGTTTCACCACTGCCTTTGGAATGAAACCTGGAGCACAGCAGATGTAGGCCTGGCACCCTCCTGTTGCTATACCTGACTGGCTTTTCCCACCAGGCAGCACACTGTCCTCTCCTTCCCCCACCAGCTCACCTCTCTCCATCTCGCCTCCCTGACATAACAGGGGGACAGATTGGGGCAGATGGGAAGGGTGCCCCTCTCTCCCCAGGAAGACTTAACGCTGGGTCACTGAACTTCATGTTTCACCCTCCGAATGGGCCACACGGATCGGCAGTTACTGTTCTCTGAACATCTTATTCAGTTTTGTATCCCCAGTGCCCAACACAGGGTCCGAAACATAGCGGGTGCACAGAGACATCTACGCAATGAATGAATGAATGAGTCCTAAGGGGGCAACAGGCTGGAGGTGATGCGGGCAGCGGGGGGAAGGAAGCACTCTTCCTCCCCCAGGACACTCTTCTCCAGCCTCCCTGAAAGGGGGAAGGGAAATGGACAGCGGCATGATTCTCCTCACCCTTTGTGGCTCTTACCCTTTAGTGTCAGAGAATGCTAAGCTAGATGAACCACTGCATCATTCAACGTAGGAAAGCAGTGCAGCCTTAGATTTTTAATTTTAGAACTTTTCAGGTTAGTTTTCATGGGTGATCAGCCACAGCTGTGCACTCTTCCTCCCAGACCCTCACTATGAAAGCCATTCTAACCACATGGTACAGCCAGGCGAATTCACAACCATATATGCTCCAGAACATGTGAAATTCATAAGCGTTACCTTGCCAAAACAGTCTAGATCTGTTGATCATTATTTATCCATTCCGGACTGGAGAACTTGCCTGTTTGCTAAAGCAACCCCAAAGCCAGTACCTGCAACATTTTCATAATCATTTCCAGGGAAAAAATGTGCCTGGCCCCAGACATTTGATCTCAGTGGAGGGTGAATAAGGTGACACTCAGAGTTCTCGCTTTCACTCTTACATCTTTGTGATTTCTTTAGTATCATGTTCTCCCATTTTTGTGGTTTTGTTCATGATCTTGCTGTAATGGCTCCTGCACACCACGCAGAAGTACTGCGAGTATCCCCAAAACGTGACCCTAGTGTTAGGCCAAGTCCATTTGGGTACAAGCTGCTGGCTGGTGTGCCATGAATTCAACATGCATATGCCAAAAATGTATGTTAAAGGAAGGGGCTTTCAACAGAAACACACACAAAACAGGCTCACATTCTGAATGGTTGACAAAAATGCTTTGCATAGATGCTCACAGGCACCTAATCAGGCATTTACTCCAGTAGCAACAGTTCAGAAATTGCAAATTCAGTGTCTGTGACAACTTTATAGAACATAACTGAATAATCAGAATCAACTGTATGTTAACCAAAACTCTTGTAGAAGGTTGAAGGGCACACTCCAGTTTACAGTGGATTTTCTAGGGAGAAAGTGACTTGGGTTTAAATCTAAAACCTACTACTTACTGGCCACATGGTCTTGTTTAATACACTAAATGCTTCCTGTCATATTTTCCTACCTGTGAAATGGGCCATGTCTTTTTAAGTCCAGCATATCTCACAGAGTCACGTACAAAACCACTAGATCTTCTGTGTGAAAGGTCACTTCATACTCTGAAGTGCTATGCAAATACATGATGAGTTTATATCACCATTCCAAACATAAAAAAAGAAATTTTTTGCAGAGAAATGCATGAGACACAATGCAGACCCTGTAGTTAAAGGCTAACAGGCTTCCTATAATCTCCATTTCCCTGTGGGACAAGGGCCAGGATACAAACACAAATCAAGCTGGTGATAAACGCGGACCTAGAAACATACAAAGATGAACTGAGCAAAGCTGTGGAAAATACATGAAGAATATGGACCCTTCCCACCAGCTTGGCCATCTCCTGTGATCCCACTGCTTTGGTCCAGCTTGACACATTAAGCATGGTGAGACCTGCTACCTCCATCGGTCCGTCTCATGCTGCTCCCTCCACCCAGCAGCTAGAATGAATCCTCCAGTGAAGGATTAAGAGCCAAGGCTCCTGGGCCAAAACTTGAGCTCTAAAACTTATTAGCATGTGAATTAGGAAAACCTTTCAACTTGTCCAGGCTTCAGCTTCCTCCTGGGTCAGCTGGGGGTGTTAGTTACAGAGCCTTGTTCCTGGGTTGCTGTGGAGGCACGGGGTTGTTGTCATCACTAGGACTCAAGCTCAGCCCAGACCTCTCCACCACCCACCCTAGTCCTGGGTACTTCCCGGCTGCCTCAGGGGCTCAGCACTGACCTAACATAGCACCTCTGTCTAACTCCCCTGCAGAGCCTTGTCACAGTTTTGTGGTGTTGGTTTTGATCTGGAGCTTAATGATATAAAAAGGAAACAGTCAGGATTATTGTTTTTACAGATTATGAAAGTAATGTGTGGTTATTATAGCAAACACATAAAATAGGGGAAAATATAAAGAAGAAATGAAAAATTACCCATAGTCCCACCATTTAGAGATATGGCTTTTAACATTTTAGAGTATTCCCTTTTAAAGAGGGGATCTTGGGTTTCAGAGGGCAAGGGCTGGGTCTTAATCTTCTTGGGATTTTCTGGGACTCACCCTGCTCCCTGTTCCTCGGTACCCCTGGCACCTAACTCAGCACAGTAGCTAACAAACATATACACCTGTTCCTTAGCTGATTGACACATGGATTTCAGCAGCATGTCCACGTTCCTGTAGGAAGACTATCTACCTATAGAAAGAGGGACACTGTCAGGTGACATCATTTGTTTGGCTCTTTGCTTGGTTAAAGCTGCTGAAAGTGTATTGGGTCCCTATCATTTGTGGCCCTTGCTCGACCCCGGTGGTAAAACTGTGTTTCTGTACTTGGAATCTCACATTTCCCTTTTCAAAATCCTCAGGTTTCACATACCTACAGGAATGGTCATTCCATGAATTTTATCAGCCCAGCCTGCGTAATACCGAAGGGTTTTGATGACGCCCTGCAAATCCACATAAAAAGCTTGGAGGAATGGTTTGCCACCATTTAGGGATTCCATGGTCTGTAGGGAAAGAGAGGGAGAGGAATTAAATGCCAAGAACTTTCCAGCAATACACTACTGGAGCAAAAGAAGAAGACAGAATGTAAATGAATCTGACTGTGGTGTATACCTGTTCCACTCCGATTTCCCAAATAAAGGGTTCTCTAGGATTGCAAGTTTGGTTTTGTTTCTAGTAAAAACAACAATAAATGTGACTCTGTGTGTGTGTGTGTGTGTGTGTGTGTGTGTGTGTGTTCTTGTGTCTGTGTGTTTCCAGGAATCACTATCCAAATACAGAAACACAACTGATGATAAAGAAATGTTCTGCTTGTCAGCCTGGTTTCTGTTTTATTGATGGTCATAGCTGAATGGAGATCTTTTTTTCAGTCTTCATTAGTCACTTAAATCCAAAAAGACAAAAAGGGGCCATGAGCTCTTCATGCAGTTGATGAGAAATAAACCATCTCCACAGCCACCAAGACCCCTGCTGAGAAATGGAACACTCACAGTGCACATCGAGTTTATTTATTACACCAAAAAAGATCTCCTCTAGGGAAGCCTTTAACAAGTTAAAGACCGGCTTTTGTAAACATTTATGTTAACAACCATTATCTACTAAGAACAAAGTATCTGGCTCATTTAATAAAAACAATAATATTAAACAGCTTTACATTATAAACATTATTTTAATGGCATGCTCTTAAACTGATTAAATCTATAACCAAAACTGTGACAAATTAGAACAATAAAATAAGAGTATTTTCACCTGAGACATGTTCAAGGTATCCCAGTTTTAACGATGAAATAAACAAGGGCATATGTTTGCCATTTCTTGCTTTTATAAGGACATCTTATATCACATACTGGTGTAAAAATTTCTGATGGCTAACAAAGCTAAAACTGAAATGTCCTCCACTCAATAAGGCAACAGTTCTGTTTATCGACTTCCTACATATCACTGTATTCTGGCCCACTTTTATTAAAGAGAATCAAGTTATTTACCAGTACTTCCTAGAACATTTGTATGCCCATTAGGCACCATTACATTCTCCAGGAAGCTGCTGTAGAGTCAAAGTCTACAAATCACAGAATGAAGGAGTCAGTAATTGGAATCTGGGCCACCTAAGTGGTCTCCATGAGTGGCTGACAGTCGGGAATCCTTTGAGAACTACCAGCCCTGCGTCTAGTCTCACATGCGCCACGTTTGGATGCAGTGGTAGCTTCCGTTTTTCTCCATGTTGAGCTCTCTTTTGTTCTAGAGGGCGCTTCTTACTAAGATTACTTCCCTTGTACTTTGGAAGGGCTTCAAAGCCAGAATCGTGTTTGCATGTGGTGGGAAAAAAGACTCGACCTCAGTGAGATGCATGGCAGGAAAAGGGGGGCATCTGAGTTTCACAACATTAAAACAGAACTGCAGAAGGAAACCACATCGTCCTTTAGTAGATACCGTTAATCCAACACTGTGAATATTATATGTATGTGTGTAGCTCAAGCAGACAGTCATTGGCCACTTACGTGCCAGCAACTGTGCTAGGATGATCAAGAAAACAATAAACCATACTTTTGGTGCTTAAGGAAAACATCACGCCAGTGAAGAGACAAACAAATGCACTAGTATTCTACAAGGTATCTTGAGAAGCTCACCTCTACACACTACACACTACTAGTAGGCTGGCCAGAGAAACAATGTTGAGGTCATGTAAATTTGAGAGGCACTGTCAGGCCCTACTGAGCCTTTAGCATGCTCAGAGTCTGGGAAGGAGCAACTTCACCACACAGCACCTTTCTCCTAACATGCATGAATGTGCTGCTGGGTTTCTTACAGCCAGCAACCTGCTCCATAAGCTGCAGTTCCGACCCATTTCTGTAAAGGAATCATTTGGGGACAGATTCAAGATGGCATCAGGGAGTGACTGGAAGGACACTGAGGGGGTCACAAATGCTCCCCTCCTCCATAGCAAGCTCTGCAGGGACCTGCTTTCCTAAGCAGAAGGAATGGCGTCAATGCTCTGAACAAGGAATTGGTGTGGTCATGGCGGGTGAGCCATGCCTACATTCCCAAATGCCTCATTTCCAAAATGTTCATATTCTCTAAGAAATGTTTGTTTGTTTGTTTGTTTGTTTGTTTACAAGCAGCAACAGAGACAATAACAACAAAAACCATTAGGGCAGGAGCAGCTTCTTGTGTCTGAAAAATGTTGTAGTGAAAAATATTGCTGTCTTGTGTCATCTCTCCTTTCTCTAGATTCTAGAAAAACAGAACAAATAAAGCAGGATGTGTGAGGGGCCCACACCCCGCTGTCTGCTTCGGAAGGGTTCTCCAGTCCAGAGGAGCCGCCCCGTGCAGGTCAAAGCTCGTCCTCCTTGATCCAGGCAGACCACTTGGCTCTAGTCTTCTGCACCCACCTCAAGGAATCTCCTCCTGCTGAGAGGTTCTGCTTTGCCAAGCAGGGGGAAGGTATGAGGAAAGTGAGCCTTACCAGTCATGGAATGCCGCAGTTTTTCCTTCACAATGCAGTGAGAAAAGACAGCTGATCCCCAACTTCCTTACCTGACCTGTCCCCAAAACTTTAATATCGCTCCCTTTTCTTGAGAATTATGCATGCACTAGCCGTCCCCCACAGTTCTGCTCCATAGTATACTTTCAGAAAGACAAGGAATCCAAATTCCAGCAGGAAGGCGAACATGGGATAAAGGCACACTGTTTCTTAGGCTACTTACCGCAAGAATCGCTCGGTCTCTCTCCACCAAGTCTGCTAGTTTGTCCAGCAGACGGCCTCGCTCTGAGGCGTCCATCCTTCTCCACACTGAGCCAAGAGAGAAGGCCAGGCGGGCTGCCCGCACCGCTCTGTCTATGTCTGCCTGGAAAGAGGGAGAGACGCAGCTGATGAGAGCCACACTCCAAAGGCAGGAAGGGCTCAGGCTCCAGCAAAAGGCAGAGCCTACGTATAAATGCTACGTGTTCTTTATGCATTTGTCTTTCGATGGACAGAGAGGCTGCTTTGAAGACTCAGCTACTAAACTGTGCTGCAGGTAAGTGTGCATCACTGTAATGTGATATGTTTAATTCTTTTTGAAAGATATCTAGGAGAATGGTCGGGCGGCGTGGAATTTCTAGCTTAAGTTTTTTTAAAAAATCTCTGATTTCCATAGTGGTTGCACTAGTTGACAGTGTCACCAACAGTGTAGAAAGGCCTCTTTTTCCCTGCAGCCTCACCAGGATTTGTTATTACTTGATTTCTTGATGATAGCCATTCGTTTTGGAGTAAGGTGGACTCTCAGTGTTGTTTTAATTTGCATTTCTCTAATGGCCAGACACACGTGCACGTGCACACACACACACCGGCCACTACTCTCCCATCGAGAAGGATAAACTTGAGTCGTGTAGGAAAATTGATGCATCTTGAGACCAAAATATTCAGTGAAATAAATCAGAAGCGCAAGCTTCAACAGCACATGGTTTTTCCTACAAGAGAAACTCAGAACATAAATAAAAAGCAAAATACAAAAATGAAAAAGAAGTAGGGAGATAGATCTTTTCCAAGAGATGAAGTGAAGGACGAAGAGAAGTGAAAGAGAGGAGAAAAGAACAAAGACATGCTCCATGTACCAGCTGCCCATGGGGACTGCGGTCACTGTTACTGGAAACGTGCACCAATAAATATGCAAATCTGACAAAGTAAGCGAGGCCTCAACTGCGCAGTGGCACCCTGAGAGCACGCGCTGCCCTGCTGTCACCAAGGCAGTCTTTCCGAGAAAGCCGTACCTTGTCTGCCTCTTCAACTTCACACACTTGCTCTCCTGTAGCTGGATTATAGACAGGGAACACTCGCCCGCTCTCTGAGTTCTGCCACTCATTGTTAATGAAGATCTAAAAGAGAAGACAGCAGAATGGGGTCTGTGACATGGGTGACCGGGCGCCAGTCGACGGCCAAGCAGCATGAAGTGCCGCAGTGGTGATACTAGCCCTGTGCACGCGTCTTTTAAACACTCTCCATTTAACCCCCAAGTTCTGTTCCTACGCCCAGGTTGTTCATTAAATTAGTTGCTAAATGAGGAATTGTCCATAGTATGCACAATTCAATACTCAGACAAAGAGACGATCAAAGGAAACGCCAACCCGATGACTTTGCGTTCATGTGCATAACTCTTGCATGCAGTGCTGGACTGTATAACAGAACATAAACTGCAGTACTGTCCCACACCATCAGCAAAAATACAGTGCTGTACTACAGAAGCCACCACAAGGCCACACTGTCGCTCACTTTCCTGTGTGGAAAGTCCAAACGTGGGTTTTAAGTGGGACAGTTCGCCTCAGTCCTAAGTCCAGTCATTAACCAAGGATGGCACTAAATGAGGAAGGTCTTGTAATGAAGGCAGAATGTGCAGTGCTGCGAGGCACTCTGAACGGAGAACGCATAGGGCAGCCTCACTCCCAATTCAGGAATTTCTTCTACGATGTTTCCTTCAAAGTCATCCCCAAACAGACTCCAGTTCTTACTATGAACACAGTGAACATCTCCAGCAATGAGAGACAAGTCAGACTGCAAGGACGGAGTCTCACACACATGCAAAGCACATCGTGAGGTTAGGGAGACAGCAACTGAGCGTCTAAGCCCCAGCCAGTACCCACCGGATTCCCACCAGTCACTCCCCACTGCAGTCACCTGCCGGCACCGACTGGTGCTGGGATAAACACTTGCTGCTTAACTCACATCAGATCCCACGCCAAGCGGCCACTCGGGCCAAACTAACTGGTGCGCTCAGTTTCACGCAGAAACCTAAGGTTTCTTTGGCTGCGCTGAGCGGGCTACACAGGTTAGCAAAGGGAAACGGGAAGCAACTTTCCAATTAATCTCTCTAAAATTCCTTAAGAAGCAAAATGCTCTTACAGGTGAAGTGGAGATTGTATTAAAAGTGTGAGGAGGTTAATAATTTGTGATTACTCAGGTCATTGTTGTAAGATTTTAACAAACAAATTAAAGGAGGTGGGAAAGTTAAGCAACGAAACGGTTACATTTTTGTTGAGATTGAAAGAAAAAACCAAACTACGGTAAGGATTGTTGGACCATGAAACTCAAAAAAATACACAAAGATGTTTTATTCTGTAAAAGCTATGGCTCCACAGTGAAAGTTTCTGAACTTGTGAACCAGTTATGCAGACGATTTAGGACAAGCACAACAATAAGTTTATTTCTTAATACTTACTACTTTTTAATAATCATAAATGAAATTTTAATAATCATAAACGAAATGAAATCATGAAATGAATCATAAATGAAATGAAAAATCATAAATGAAATAAATATAAACCTAATACCAAATTCTAGACAGTGTCCCAAAACTTTCTGTTTGCATTTCCCCCTTTGATTTGTTAAAGTAATGAGCCTATGAGGAAGGTGGTACTAATTATGTTAAAGTAATGAGTCTGTGCAGAAGGAAGTACTAGGAAGTACTAATTAAAACAGAACGTTCTCTTCCTAAAGGCTTTTTTTTTTTTTTTTTTTTTGCCTTTTTGAGACAGGGTCTCATTTTGTAGCTCAGGCTGGCCTAGAACTCACAGCAATCCTCCTTCAGTCTCCTGAGTGCTGGGATTACAGGCCTGTGCCAACACACCTGGCCCCTAAAGGCTTTTTAAAACAAAAAGAAAGCAAAGACCTTGTATTTGTACAGCACTTAATATAAATGTACTAAGCACATACACAAGGGCTTGTAATTGTGTAACAGTGTAAAGTTTATAAGACAATAAGCTTACGATTTTATTTTACCTGATAAATACCTAGGTATTTCTAGACAGAGAAGAGGCAAATGTCTGCCCATTCCCCCAAAACACAGTATGATCTCCAGTAACAAAAGAAGAAATTTAAGAGATGTGCTTGCATTTTGGGGGATCTGGTCTGTGATATCAAGCGTAAGGAAGAAGAGGTCTTTTCAGTGTTCCTTGCACCATTTATTCATTAAGTGATTGAATCACATTTCTCAACCTTTGCAATAACACCAGGGTCCACTGAACTCAATTTTAGTTTTTAAGTTTCTTTGTACAGCAGTTCTATTTATAAAGCTAGCAAGTTTATGAGTCATAATTTCTTAGAGATCTTTCAAAGATGAAAGAGAAAAATTATTTATGTTTAATTAGATAAAACTCATTTTCTTATTAATATTTAAGTCCATTGATTATTTTTAAAAAGTCTAACATGCATTATGGAAGTAAATGATCTTACTTTTCCCGTATCTTGAAACATTTTGCTAGTTCATCATCCTAGGAATTATTTAATCATCACTCATCAATTATTTCCAACTATATATTAAAAAATTAAAGTAATAAAGCTGGGGGTGGTGGCACACAGTTGTAATTCCAGCACTCTGGGAAGCTGAAGTAGGAAGATTCCAAGTTCAAGCCCAGCCCAGGAAAATTACTGACTTGGTGAAATACTGTCTCAAACTAAAAAATAAAAAAGTACCGAAGAAGTAGCTCAATGCAAAGAGCCTGAATGCAACTCCTAGTACTTAAAAATAAAATAACAAGAAAACAGAAAACTATAGAATTGAATAAATAACTGTCACTGCTGTTGTATCTTTATTTTTCTAATGATATGTTTTAAGTACATCATTTTTCAAGAAAATATAAAATGAGTTCACAAATATCATCTTTGCTGCATTATTTTTAGCTTTCATTGAATACAGGCATTTCAAAACTTTTAATTTTCTGCCTATAACACAATGGAGAGAGAAATGGACACAGAAAGACATTGCAATTAGTAAATGGTGGGAAGACAGGTGGACGCACTAAAGCCACCATGACGCGGGTCAAGCTGACCACATAAACAAAATATTGGGCTGCTAGTCTTTAGGAGAAATCTGTTTCCTCAAACTCTGATCAAAGAGTCAACAGTATATTTACAAACACCAAAGGACACAGATCATCCAACCCATTAGTCATTCAGCAGGAAGCATTTCATCATTTAACACTTTTCAACAAGGCCCTGGCCCATCCTGTTTTAGTAGGACATATAACATTTCTTTTAACTTGACACTTTACAGTAAAAATTTACTTGATATGACTCATATATTAACAAATACTGGAGGTATATATATATATATATACGATTTGAAGGACAGAGATATTAAAAATAAAAGAATGTTCATTAATGTTCAATCTAACAGTTATAAAATTGAAATGAAATTCAATGAAAATGAAAATATTTTTATACTTATGAAATAAAGAGTTGCCATCTACGAAGTTATGAGCCTTCAAACTTTTCAATAAGATTGCATTGTGATAATGCACATGCCAGAAAAACCAGAAGTCTTGATGAGATGTAATTGAGAGGAGATGTGTTCTAACCTGGAACCTATGTTTATGACAAAGGAAATGTTCCCAGCTTATACACGACAGCTGAACATAGTCAGCTGCACTGAAAGGCACTGGCCACTTCAGCTTACAATACCCCCAAACCACAAAAATATGGAAAAATTATTTAAATTACTAAATTATTATTTTGTTATTTTCAGCATCTGCTTATTCTTACTTCTGTAAATTGTTAGTAGAATAACCAAAAATTAAAATTTTTGAAAAATTTTTAAAAGAGCCCATCATAACAGGTAGTAAATACGACGGCTATTTTTCCTGGTATACAAAATGTGAAGTTTTTTTCTATTATGTCATTAGACTCAGCTTTATAATATGATGTTTTGTTTTGTTTTGTTTTGTTTTGTTTTGTTTTGTTTTGTTTTTAGACAGGGTCTCACTATGTAGTTCAGGCTTCCCTTGAGTTCACCAGATAGTCAAGGCTGGCCTTGAACTCAGCAATCCTCCTACCTCAGCCTCTTAAGTGCTGAGATTACAGGTATGTGCCACCACCCTTGGTTATAATTTGACATTTAAAAGAAAAACTTTACCAGCTGCATTGCTGGTATGTGGAATAGCACATACATCCACAATGCTTGAACATTCTCAGCTTCTTGGAACAATTTCAAAGAGTTTCAATTCTATCTACATCACTTTTTCTCTGACCTCAGAGAAATGGTTTATTTTGTGGTTGTAGCAGAGACAGTACAAGGCTAGACCTGGTACATGGTAGTACCAGGAATCAAGTAAATCAAACATCGATGGGAAGTAATAAAAACACACAGGAGCTGCGCTGCTGAGCTTCCCATGGCAGACACATACTTGCGACCCCCACAGCTTAAAGGAGCAGAGCGTTATTTAGGTTAATGGTGTCTGAGGATCCAGTCCATGGACAGCTGGCTACAAGGTGGAAACGTGGCAGAAGGGGTGTGCGTAGCAACACTGCTTTGTTCGTGGTGGCTGGAGAGCAGGCAAACCACACCGGAATGGAGGTAGGTCAGACACAGTGCCCGAGGTCTCGCTTCCGTGTCCCATTCAGACACACCCAGAACTGTGCTTTAGTAATCCCCTAAGGTGTTCACAAGCTAATTAAGTTTAACTATCACATTTTATGCCCCATCAGCTTGACACCCTAACATGTCTCCTTAAACCACACTTGCTATCCAAGTAAACATACAGTCATACTTCTCCCTAACATGATATAACCATGCTGTATTCAACCAGAAATGTACCAGTTCCTTCCCTAAAGTCTCAACAGTTCCATCACTTCCAAAAGCCCAAGTCAAAGTCTCTGCTGAAACTCAAGGCCAATGCTTCTCAGTGCACCACTGCAAAGTAAGAAAGTAAATTACTTAATTCTAAAATACCATCGCTTAATGCCACTTCACAGGACAGACATTCCCACTCCAACAGGAACGAAGAGGGGGACAGAAAAGAACAGAACCAAAAAATGATTAAAACCAAGCAGGACACATATTAAGTCCTGTAGCTCCATGCCAGACATGCAAAAGCACACAGTGGTGAGATACGCATTCCACAGGGAAGGGTAGCCTTACCACTATGACCTTGCCAGTTGCAGCCCACACAGCCTCTTTCCTGGGAAGGCATTGCTCACTGTCTGTGGCTTTTCTCAGCAGATGGTCTACGATCCTGTTCCTAGGGTCTTCCTTGCACCTCCAGCTTCTTTCCCAAAGCTTCATATACTACCCTAGAGGTCCTTAGCTGGCTCTTCCTTTACAATCCGGGTGGAAGCCTCCCTGACCTCACAACTCTTACACTCTGTGGACCTGAAAACCAGCATCAGATGGAGAATGCCAAGGTCTGCTGCCAACACAAGCAGTAGCTGGATCTGCTTACAGCAAGACGGCAGCAGCCTCTGAGCACCTTGATGGCTGAGCACGGTGGGATGAATCCTAGGAAGCCAGTTCCCTAGTGATCCCTTCTTAAGCAGGAGTGGAGCTTTCTTCTCAAATTAAAGTTTTGTACTTTTGCATTCTTCAGTCTATAAAGGATGGCAAGTGCTGATTCTTGAGATGTTCTCAAGGCATCTTTCTTCTTAACCCAGTTCAAAGAACTTAAGTTTCTTTTCCATGGCGCTTACATTTTTTTCTGCCTCCTTTGGCCCCAACTTTATAAGTGCTTCTTTTCAGGGCAAATTCTGTTTTTCAAATACTTTTGCTCTGGTTTTTGCTCCCAATTCTCATTATACACCTGGCTAAAAGCAGCTAGGAGTACCCATGTCAATCCTGAATGTTGGGCTGCCTTGAAATTTCCTCTGCCATATCAATTAGGCTTCTACCCTTAAACTCAGCCTGCAAAGCCTGAAGACATGGGTAAAATGTGGAAAATTTTCACCGGAGTATAATATTCATGGCCTCCACTCCAATTCCCAATACAATACCCATTCCCAGCTGAACCCTCATGAGCTTGGGCTTTATTTGTTCATATTCCTATCAGCATCCTGATTTTCTTAGCTCCAACCAGAACTGCCCATCAGGCTCTGCTCATAGTACTCTAGGATTTCCCTGGCCCACATTGCCAAGCCTTTTTCAAGCTCCTCCAATAAACCAGCTCCAAAGGCTTCTAAACCACTAGATCAGGTACAGTTGCAATAATGATGCGACCTCTCTGGAACTAAGTTTCTGTGCTGGTCAGCTTTCATATTGCTGGTATAAAATATGTGAGACCCACTGCTAAAAAGGAGGAAAAGCTTTATGTTTGGCTCAGGGCTTCAGAGAGTTCAGTACATGGTTGGCTGCCTCCAAGGCAGAGACGTCACTGCAGAAGGACATAGCAGGAGAAAGTCGCTTGGTGTGTAGTGACCACAAGCAGAAGAGGGGAGCAGTCCCATAAAATAAGGGCCAGGGCGAGGCGCAGTACCCAAGGTCGCACCTCCATGGCCCAGGAATCTGCTTTACTGATCTCTTATGCAACACATAAGCCAATCAAGTTGGCCATCCACGTTAACTGTCACAGCAGTCAATATGAAGAGGCTTCCTATGGTGAATACTCAGATAATTTAAACAGCAAAATAATGATAGTACTGTGATATTACCCAGAGAATTACAAAGAAAGCTGAGAGTCTGTAATGATATAATTTTCTAAATTAATAAACAAATAGAGGATGAGGAAAACTCTTCACCACAAGCTTCCAAATAAAATATGTGAAAGAATGGTGGAATTAGATAAACTTGCTTAAATGCCACAATAGTAATTGTTGCAGGCAAAAATCATCAGTGGATGGTCAATTAGAGGGCAAAAGGATAAAAAAAAAAAAATTGGATGTTCATGGAGTCTCAAAGTATCTTCCCTCAAGACACTTACTAACTGCAGAGCGGAAAACAATAACTTCACACTGGAAAATCTTGGCAGTCACTACTTTAATCAAGTGATTAAAGCTGATGTCATTAATAATAGGACAAACTGACATCATATACTCTGGACAGGATGTGCTGAGAAGGAAGACCACTTCTGTGGCATTCTCTCCTGAAAGGCATGACCAGAGTTTAATCGTGAGGAAGCATCAGGCAGATCCAAACTAAAGTGTATCTTACAAAATAATTGGCCCACACTTTTTAAAAGTGGCACCATCATGAAAGACAAACTAAAAAGCCAATTCCAAACTAAAGGATACTGATGAGATGTAGCAGTTAAATATATCATGTAACCATGGACTTGTTCCTGGGCCAGAAAAAAAGATGTTCTTGGAATAATTGATGAAATTTGCTTTCATGTCTGTAGATCAGATAATAATGTCATGTTAATATTCAGATTCTTACTGTTCTATTCGAGTTAAGAAAAACATTTCAGAAATCCAGATGAAGGGTACGTGAGAATTCTGTGTACTGTTTTTGCACATCTGAAGTCATCATGAAATGTAAAGCAAGAAAACTGCAAAAGTTAGTGTCACCTTTCAGTGCCTGTCTTCCATACTGTGGACGCCCAAAACGAATCTGTTAAGCAAAGAAATGAGAATTCAACAGCTTCCTTGTTACCAACGCTTTTCTTTTAAATGTGATATTGTTAAGAATGAAGTATAGAGCTCAATGTTTACCTTAAAATAAAGTCCAAGGCCAGAAAGGCTTTTCAATTTAAAATTTCCATACTATTTCAACTCAGAGGCCTATTAATGTCAGTACAAAAACCATAAAATTCTGCTGTGTTGAATTTCAGAATCAATATAAGGAAAAATGGGGACTTCTCTATTCGAGAGCTCTTTGGAAGCAAAAAACACATCTAACCCTACATCAGACTTTTGCTCCTTTCCTTTGTGAAATATACAAGCTTTCGCATGTCACAATACATAATTCAGTGGTGCTGAGACCGAAGGCAAAGGAAAGTAAGGGGTGAAAGGCAACCCTTGTCTGCTCTAAGCTCCTAGGAGGACAGGACAAATTAGCCATAAACCCAACTTTCTTCCACGGCTGTGATGAACTGTCCACTGACATTTTATGGGCTGTTGCTGGTATCCAAAGCCCTAATGGATGTGGGTTGGGGTTAACAGGAATGGAATGCCTGCTGGAAGGGGATGTGAATCACTGTCTAATGTCTTTCCTGATAAGATTAGAAATAGAATATTTCCCACATCAAGATAAAGTCTGAAAGACACTGAAGAATAAAGGCTATGTTCGGGCACATTTTTCACATCACACTGCATTTAATCTGTACAAAAGGGTATGAGTAATGTGCTTGTGGATGTAAGTTAGGGTCCTTCACGAGTCACACACAATGAGCACTCCATCCAAGAACCAGAATGTCGGAGAATCACAAAGGCTCTGCCCGCCCTGACCCTGCACTCCACCTTGACCTGCCTGTCACTGGAGGTAATCACCAGCCTGGACTTTTCACTTCTTTATTCTTAGGTATTTTCCTTGCTTTTCCGGCCCTAATGTACTAATTGTTGGATGCGGGTTTCTATATGCATCTAATGTATAAATACTGTAAAATACACTGTGCAGTCATCTTATCTTTACCATCTGTTTGTCCTGTAACGGAGAAGGCTGTGTGGAAATTCTCCATCTTGTTGACGCACGTGTCAATGTGCCTCTACCATCTTTATCTCTATCAATGTGAAATTATTTGTGCACATACATTTGTAACCATTAGACTTCTCTAGCCTTCACCCCTTATCAGTGTGAAGTGATCCTTTTATTAATAATAAAGTTTTATAACTTAAAGGCTACTTTGCTTCCTATAGATACAGCATCCTTCATCTGAAAATCCAAAATCTGAGATCCAAAACTCTGATGCTCAAAAAGTTTCAGATCCAGAGCATTTCAGATTGTAGGACTAGGAATGTTCAACTGGTAAAATCTATACAAATATTCCAAATCTGAAAAGCTCTGAAGTACTTCTACAGGTCCAAGCATTTTGGATAAGGGATCTTCAATGTGCTAATGCACATTAGCACAGCTACTTGAGCTTTCTTGAGCTTCATAGGTCTTTTTCCAACTTTTCCCTCTTGACTTTTGGCATGTTTGTGTAAGCAAAGCAAGGCTAGGTTCTACTGTATTCGGTATGGATGTCTCTTTTAACTGACAAGTCTAATGTGTGTTTACTGTGATCACTTTTCAAGTTATACATTGTGTTATTTGGGGGCCTGGTATTTCTATTTGTTTTGCTTTACTTTCTCCTTTTCCTAAAGTCAGCTAACATCGATTGTTATTGTTCATTTTGTAACTCAGTTACTTCCTCCTGTTGGTTTGGAAACTGTTCTCTACATTTCTGTTCTTCAGTTGGTTTTCCATGCTATTTTATCAGTGGACATACAGCACTAAAATTAGTCATTCTTCTTCTGAAGTTTGACATAAAATCCTTATTTTCTGAAGAAAAGGATTTTGTATTTTAAGAAGGTTTTAAATTTTTTATTTTCCATACTCCTCAGAATTTCACTAAGTAAAGCTGTATCAGAGTAAAGTCTCAAGTCCTGTTTTCCAGAACACATATTTAATTCCACACTCATTCTCAAAGGAGAACTCAGGATCTTAGGCAGAAGTTCATTTTCTCGCATCTTACAGGTATGACTGGTATTTTCTCTCTAGCAGTGGTGCTCATGAGAGTCTGTGGCAAGTCCTTAATACTTCTTTGTTGATGACTTGATGATAGCTTTTCAGATTTTCTTTTTCTCTGGTGTACATAAATCCATCACAACATGTCTAACCATTTCCTTTGGTTTGTCTTGATAATTATTCATTGTGCTTACAGTGTGGATGAACTGCTGCGTTCCGTAACATTCCTACTCTTCACCGTCATTTATTTGAATAGAACCCTATTCTGCCTCTGTAGAGCTCCTGCTGCTTCTTACACCTTTGTCGTCCTGTCTCAGGTTCTTTCACTGCTGCTTCCTCCTTTCTTCTCTGTGAGGCAGGTACGTCATTTCCTCTCACTTGCATGTGGATCTAGTCCACTCGTTTCAATGTCTGTGTTTACTTCTAAGACACTGTCTTTGTTCCTTTCCAAGTCTGCATGGTCATTTTGCTTTGTTTTGGACGCTAAAATTCACATGGTTTTCAATGTACAGAAAACTGAGCTGGACACATCCCGCCTGTCAGTCCCCTCTTCTGTTAATCCCCTACATTAGTACGGCACGTTTGTCACACAGGGGAGCTTGGTCGGCAGAGCCTTACCAGCTGAAGCCTGCGGGTTACGCTAGCCTTCCCTCTCTGCTGTGCCTTATTTAGGTTTGGAGAAACGCCTCGTGTCTGGGCCCCTCGCCGCAGTGTAGCACTGAGTGGCTTTGTTGCCTACAGTTCTGGCACACCCATTCCTCCCTCCACCCTCCCCTCAAACTCTGACAAAAACGACCGTCCTGCTGTTGTTGGGCTGCAGTTACTCAGCAGATGGGCTCTTCAGGGTTTCTTTCTCTCAGCCGTATACATTTAAGTGTCCACTGGGCTTCCTGTGGCTCAGGAGCTCATTTTTACAGTGAACACTCTTCTGTTAAATGGATGTACCACAGTTTATTAAGTCACCCTTTGAAGAACATCTTGGCTAATCTAGTTGCTTCCACTTTTTTGGATAAACATAAGTTTTGGCAAATAGAAATGAAACTGTTTTATGAACACTAATGTGCAGGTTTTTATGAACGTAAGTTTTCAGCTCATTCTGGTAAAGGCCTGGGAGAAAAATGGCTGGACCACACAGAAAGGCTGTTCTTGGCTCCGTAAGAGACTTCCCAGTGTGTGACAAAGTGCTTGTACCATCAGACCTTCCCACCGTTCGCTCCACATCCTCATCCTCAAGGGGTGCTGTCAGGGTTTTGGGTTTCAGCCATTCACGGTGGGTCACTGTTGTTCACAATTCTCTAATGACACGATATGGGGCATTTTCTCACACGTGTACTTTCGTCTATGCCTTCTTTGGTGAAGTATCTACATCTTCTGTGTGTTTTAAATTGGGTTGTTTTCTTATTGTTGAGTTTTTAAAGTCCTGTGTATACTTCAGGTAAAAGCCCTCCATCAGATCCGCGTTTTGCAAATGCATTCTCATAACACGAGGCTTCATTCCCATTCTCTTCAATTGTCTTTCACAGAGAGAAACACTTAAATTTAAGCTCAGTATAAATCTGTTCTAATGAGGCATCGCACCTAAAAATGTTTTGCCAAAACATTTTGGTCATGTATAGATTTTCCCGTTATCTAGAAGTTTCATAGTTTTGCGTTTTACATTTAGGTATCATGATCCATTTTGAGTTCATTTCTGTGCGAGGTGTAAGGGACGTGTCTAGGGTTATTTTTAGGGTTCCCTAGTGGGTCCCGCACCAGTTGTTCAACAGTACTGTCCCGCTACTGGGGTTGCCCCTTTGTCTCCTTTGTATTTGCATGGGTCTGTTTCTGGGCTGTCTGTTCTACTAAGCTACGGTTTTGCTAACTCCACACTGCTTAATTACTGTAACTTTCAGTAAACTGTAACGCTTGGTAATGTTATTCTCCAACTTTGTTCCTCTCCTTCAATATTGTATTAGCTATTCTGGCTCCTTTGCCTTTTCATATAAACCTTAGAATCAGTTTGTTGATAGCCACAACCATGAGTGCTCGACGGACATCTTAACAACATCGTTTTCATCTCCATAGAGCTCTGACTTCTCTCATCCACACGTCATGTTTTTCCTCGTGAAGATCTAGTATATCTTTTATCAGGTTTAAATCTAAGCGCTTCTCTCTCGTTCTCTCTCTCTCTCTTCCTCTCCTTTTCCCTGTCTCTCCGTTTCTCTCCTCTTTTCCGACAGCAATGAAAACGCAGCTGTGTTTTTAATTTCAAACTCCAGTTGCTCATTTATGGTGTGCAGGAGAGCAAATGCCTTTATTATATTAACTCTGTATCCAGCAACCTTGTTTTGAGCGCAGTCTTTCTAGGAGTCCGGGGAGCTTGGTAATGTTATTCTAGGAGTCAGGGAGGGTGGTGGATTGTTTGCTTGCTTGGTTGCATGTTCCTAATCACTTTCTAGGAAATTTTTGTGTAGACAACCTTGGCTTCTATGAACAAAGAATTTTCTTTCTTTACCTTTTATTTCCTTTTCTTCAGTTACTGCATTAACTAGGACTCCCAATACGATGTGAAGTAGGCATGACAGGAGGGGGCATCTTGCCCTGTTCTAGTACCAGTGTGATGGCATTTAGTTTCTCACCACTAAGTATGACGTTAGCCGTGGGTTTTACATAAATGTTCTCTAGTTGGGGAAACTCCCCACTACTCCTATTTTGCTGAGGAAATTTTGGTTGTTTTGTCATGAATCAAAGTTAGATTTTGTCACATGCTTTTTCTGTGTGTAAAGATGTGATTATCTGGTTTTTTTCTTTGTTTGCCCATTGATGAGGTGGATCACATTAACTAATTTTGAATGTGAAATCAGCCTTATAATGGAATAAATCCCATTTGGTAATTCTCATATATTTTGTTGAATATTATTGCATCTATGTTCATGAGAGATATTGATTGAATTACTGAATAGATAAACGCCTATGCACTTTATTTATTTCTCCTCATTTGAGTTTTAGTAGAATGTGTCTTCGAAGGAATTTTCCCAAATTATCAAAGTTGCATGCACAGAATTGTTCATGAAATTTCTTTATTACCTTTTTACTGCTGTCCAGGGCAGTAGTAGATATGGTTCCACTTTCATGTCGGTTATTAGTAAATTTGTTTTTTCTCTCTTTTGGCTACATGCTCAACAATTTTATTGATATTTTCCAAAAAGAGCAGTCTACGGTCTCATGACTATGGATTTTCCTGTTGTCAATCTAATTGATTTTGGCTAACATTTTTATTATTTTCTTCTGTTTGCTCAAGGTTTAATTTGTTCTTCATTTCCTGGTTTTCTAAAACATGAATTTATATTGTTTCTTCCCTTCTAATATAAGCACTCAATGTTATAAAATTTCTCTTTAAATACTACTTTAGTTGTATTCCACAAATCTTTATATACTTGCTTTCCATTTTTTCAAAACAGCTCTAATTATGTTTTGAGATTTGTTCTTTGGTTATTAAAAGTGTCTTGCTTAATTTCCAGCTATCTTTCTCTTCTAACTCAATTCCACTATAGGCTGAGAGTATTTTTTTAATAAGTTCTACTGGTTTTAGACTTGTTAAAGTGCGTCCTGCAGCCTGGAATGTGATCTATCTTGGTAAATGTTCTATGGGTGCTTGAGAAGCATGTATATTCTGTGGATGTTGGCAAAGATGGATTTTAGAGCTGATATTGGAATTTGCCTCTGGAGAAAAATCAGCTCTTGTATTTCCCTTCAGCTTCCTCCCCATTTTCCGAACACTGCCCTTTTAATTAATCAATACATTAAATTAATGTAGGCAAGAATAGCTGCTGTCATGATTTCTATTGAACATTGTTGTAATACAGTAAGTCCTCAACTTTGGAATGAGTTCTGTTCCAGGAGAATGATCATAAGTTGAATTCATTCATAAGTCCAACAAAGTGGGCTTTGCACACCTTTGACACAAATGTACAATGTATACTGCGTTGTGCTTCTTGGAGATCCCTCCACATCACCGCTGCTTTTCCTCTTGCTTCTGCACATCCTGCCTCTGATTGAGCACTGTACTGTTGTACACTACCCCACGGTACAGTGAGCATGCAGCAGCACAAGAGTCACAATGTTCACCAGACACAAGAGCTACTTCCATGGTTTGTTTGCACCCACAAATGTTTGTAAGGCAAGGTCTGCTGGTATCTGTGTAAGTTTGCCACTCAGACGTTCATAAGTGAGAGAATTACTGTATTTGATATTATAACATATAGTAAGACCAGACAAAGAAATAAAATGTAAAGAGATTAGAAATTAAAGAATATTATCTTTATTTTCAAGTGACAGTGGTTGTCAATGTAGAAATTTCTAGGAAATATATTAAAAAATTATTAGAAGTATAAGTTTAGCAAAGTTTAAGTTTACACGATGAATACACAATCAACACATTATCAACAAATCATTGAAGCAAATAATATAAAGCTGAACTTTAAACACATACACTTATCTTACACACATATTCACCAACCTGTGGATCTATCCAAGATCTAGTCACACTGTGACAGAAGGATGCTTTCAAACATACAGTTTACTCTATTGCCAAAATAAAATCCCTGTACAGCAACTTTTGGCAGCAGCTATCAACCTTTTAAAATATAAAGATTTAGAAAGAATAGCACAAAGAAAAGTCTAAAGAAGAATTATGGCTCTTAGTTGCAATGCAGCTACTTCATAAGATTTAGAGATCTGCAAAACTCCCTCCTACGTCCTCCCCTGTGAAACAAGTCAATAGAAAATGAACAGCAGGAATTGGAACTAACAGAGGAAGGAATATCTAAACAGAAACTTGATTTCATAGAAAAGACGTGGACTATTTATTAAAGGGTTATCCTAAACATGGAAGTGTTTACAGGTCCTACTGAAAATACATAAAAGATGTGTGTTCTGCTGTCCTGGAACTTATAATAAGGTTTCAAAGATAAGAGCACTTTCAAGACAGCCAAATAACATTTGACACTCTGTGATTTAGTGCCGAGATGGGTGACGGAGATAAGCAACGCAGGAGTTCACTTCAGAGAAGGGAGGGGCCGGTGCGGTGTGGCTGACGTGATAGAAGAACATTCATGGAAACAGGAAGTAACGAAGGAGCATGACCCGGGGTAGGGAAGGGGAAAGGCAGAAGACAGAAACCCTATCCCTAATAAAACGGTCCAGCTGGCCTGGTCACCTCCCGCCAACTTAGCTCCTTCCTGAAGACCACCCGATACCCTGGCTCAGGGAGTGTGACCGGGAAGAAGGACGTGGACGCCCAGCTTTCTCCCCCACCGTGAAAGTCCCCTGACCCCACAAGAAGCTTAAGGAACTTAGGTGACTGAGCTGCCCCCGGCTTTTCCTGCCAGCCTTTGCAGACTGTCCTCAGGGTCTGGGGCACACTTGGTCGAGCAAGAGCCAGAGAGCATAGGGTCCCTGAGAAGTAAGAGCGAACAAATGGGGGAACTCACACAGGAGGCCAAACAATGTGGGGACAAAAGAAGTCTTTAAATACGTTCTAAATTAATTACCATAAAAAAGAGAAGTGGGTATAAAATGCCATGGAGGAGAAAGAAGAGGTTTTTCTTAAATAAGGAAAATGAATGCTGAAAAGTATTAAATAACAATTTAAAAATATATATTTTAAATATATATGCATATATATATACATATATATATATTTCTGATAAAATACAAGGCAATGAAAAATAAACCTTATAAATTTCATATTAAGAAACAATGAACCAAGAAGGGAATCAAGGGCATTGGCACAAATAGAGAGCATGCCTGGGAAAGAGCAACTTCATCTCCCATGAAAGCTCAAAACATAGACGCTCAACATTTTGAACCAGGCCAGTCATGGTGGCGCACACCTATAGTCCCAGCACTCGCGAAGCTGAGGCAAGAGGATCCTGCGAGCACAGGATCCTCAGGGATCCAGGATCCCTGTAGCCCAAGGCCAGCTTGGGCTACAAAGTCAGTTCAAGGACAGTCTGAAATGCATAGTTAAACCCTGTCTCAAAAAGACAGCACAACAAAACAAACACACAATTTTGAACCACTCAATGCTGACCCTTCCACCATGAAAATACCTTTAGAAAAAAAAAATCATAAAGCAAAATGAGCCAGAGATGCAGCCTGGCCATGAAAGCAAATTGACAGCCTTATGCCTGCATCATCAGAATCCTCTGTGTGCAGATGTCGATCATGCCCCTGGTCAGGGTCATTCTGAAGTTTGCTCTCTACATGGTAGAGAGGAACTGTACAAGAGGAGGAGTGCAGTGTCCCCGGAGGCACCGTTCCCATTCTTCAGTGCATATGCCAAGTGCCAAAGGTCGTTAGAAGCCACACAAAGAAAAGAGTCGATCCCTGACAGTCAGCATCTCAGGTCCACCCACAACATACCAAAAGGACTCTGAATCAGTAGAACTCTGAAAGATATACTTTACCTTTTATCATCTGTATAATCTCTGTATCACCCTTGATATGGATGTATTTCTGGGTATATTTACTTATGTCTGTTTATTTCAGTTTTTTCACTAAATAGAGATCTGTCTGTCTGCCTCTGTGTGTGTGTGTGTGTGTGTGTGTGTGTGTGTGTGTTTTCTCTCAAAATCTGAACATAGCTGAGCTCATGAAGATAAGTCTCTTGAGACACAGGCTTCTGTGGTCACTCCCTACTAATACCTTTCTCTCCCCCTCCTTCCTCCCCTTTCTTGTCTCCTTCAACACTATTTGCTAAGTTCCTCCTCTCTTACACACCGTGCTTGTTTGGGTCTCTTTTGATGCCTTTATTTCCTTCTTTCTCTAGACCAAGGAACTTGGTCTTTCTGCCTCCCTCCAGAATACAAGCTCCCAGTAAAAGAGGCCCAAAGAGGTTCCTGTGCCAGTCACCAAGACACAAAGACCACTGCTTCTCCATCTAGCATCAAAACAGACTCAACATTTCAGAAAGAAAACAGACTTGGCTAAACCTAACCCAGCTATGTACGGTGAGGGTGCCTGCTGCCACTGCTGCCCAGGACTGCTATCTGTGCCACTGACATCTGTTTTAGGGAAAAAGTCAGCTGGGCTGTTCGGCCCTGACTTGGCCCTCCACTGGGGCACTATGGCCTCAGGGCCAGGCACACACCGATGTCAGCTGTGATATTTTCCCAACTGGACGAACCGAAACTTGCCATCAGCACTGTGGTAAAAGGCAACGGGAATTGCTACTGGTAATGGTTAATGTTCATTTCTTCCTGTTCCATTCTCTGTAAACAAGGTAATGCCTATACAAGCTCATTACTGTAAACTGAGCACATTTAAATTGGCAGTAAAACCCGAGTATTTACTCTAGTGCACATATAAAGTGCCTCATCCAATGTTTTGGAAACGTTTCAAGTTTTGAAACCAAGCATCTGGCAGCTTTACAAGCCAAACCTTACACTTAAATCACTCACTCGGGGAGGTTCCCGGTGTCCCGTGTCAGGTAGTACCACGCCGCAGACAGGCATTCCCCCACTGCTTGCGTTCTTTTGCAATAAATTTGCATTCACAGGCTCTTCTAACTCTTCCAGCACCACAGACTCCAGCGGCTGTTGATTAAACGTATATGTCCCAAGCATTTAATCTGACTTTCATTACGGTCACTTCATAAAACCACCGCTGACAGGACAAGCGATGACACATACAAGAACCTGGAATCCCTGCAAAGTCTCCTAGTAGGTTTTTCCCTTCTTCTTTATTAATAGTGACCAGTTTGTGGCCCAGCTCTAAATCAACACAAGTATTTGACAGTAAATGCTTCTATCTATGCATTATATATAACCCGTCCAGAGCACCAGATGAAAGAGGGTCACCCGGAAAGGAAAGGCTCACTTCCATGTAAATCATGTTACAAATTGGACAACACCCGGAGAGTTCATTGTCCAACCTCAACTGTGAAGCCTATTCCCATTTACTATTCCCCTGGAATCGATGTTAATTAAGGCAGACTGAAGCCATAAATCAGCCGGGGAGTTTTACAGTGTAATTCAGCATTAAGCATATGTATTTAAATACAAAGTAACTGATTAACCACTAGCGTTTTTCCAGAAGTTGCTGAGGCCATTTCTTTACAACAGAGATATGTCACTGTTCACTTTTGTGAAGAAAGAAAGTGGAAGGAGTATCTTTTAAAAACCTAAGTGACTCACAACACTGTTTATTAGGAGGAGAGGGGAGCCTAAAAGAAAGAGGGAAATGGGGAGAGCAAACAGGGAAGAAGGGACAGCTGCCATCTCGTCCTGTCTCCCTTCAAGTCGCCAACCCTTCCTGCGTTCACAACCGTCCGTCACGACCTACGCCAGGCACAGCGCTAGGCGGGGGGAGGGAAGGAATAAAAATCAGCTCGGGCCTTTGAAATATGTGTCCAGCTTAGCACAGCTCCAGGAACACGATGAACAGCAACGCTCAAAAGCGTTCACTCGATGTCTACTACAGGCATGCATGTGCTCCAAAAATAATGTATGTTACATTCTAACCTCATATAATATCAGAGAGGCAATGTGTGTGCCTCAGAAAATCAAACCAAAGCAAGCACACCTGCCTGACAGAGCCAGCTGAACATCTGGGATGAGGGCGCCCCCAAAGGCAGCTCAGGCCATAGCTGTGGACGGGTACGTGCTTCTTCCAGAGCAATGCTAACAGAGCATCTTGCAAAGTCCAGCTGGACCCCACAGAGAGCAACAACCGTTACTAGGGACAGGACTTGTGTTAACCTAAAGGCCCCTGGATTCCACACATTCAGTAAATTCAGGGGCAGCTAACATTACTCAATCACCACCACGTACTGAGAATTTTCACCACTTCCTTTAATTTATATAATGAGTCTGTGAGGATGTAGGCATTTTTCTTTCCAGAGGAATAAACTAAGGTTTATAGTACAAATCCAACCTCACAATGCACATAATTCACAGGTTTAAAAAAATGAACCTAGGACCCCTAATACTAAGTAGAGGGATCCTTCCATCTCTTTCAACATTAATGGCTTTCTCCCTCTTCTTGGCTAAGATGTAACCTTAAAGACCCAGATTCAGGTGAGCCTAAAGCAGTAGAGAAAGCAGAAGCAGGGTATTTACTGGAAAGTCAGAACTGAAAATCAAAGAGAATAATAATAAAATTTAACATCTTTTATTATTAATCAAGAGAATAATAATAAAAGTTAATATCTGAGTCCTTCTGATGCCCAGGTGTGATTCTAGACATTTTATACACTAACTGTCTTGGGGAGTTCAGAGGGTTTTCAAGACAAGATCTCACTATGTAGCCCAATCTGGCCTCAAACTCGCGATCCTCCTGCTTTAGCACTGGCACATCCCGCTCACACACTGACTCACTGAACCCTCTTTGCAGAAGGTTCTCTCCTGGGTCCTGCTGCACAGATGAAGACAGCGAAGCTCAAACTTTAAAGAACTGGCCTCCAGCTAGGAATGCACTGAACCTGGGATTTAAAACCACAAAGGATGGATAAATAGAATTACATCCAATTAAAAAGCTTCTACACAGCTGAGGAAGTAATTAGCAGTGAAGAGACAACCTGCAGAGTGGGAGAAAATCTTTGCCAGTTATGTTTCCAACAAAGGATCAATATCCAGAATTTATAAAGAACTCAAAACCACTTCCTCCAAAAAGAATAATAAATAAATGGTAAAATGAAGTGAACAGACACTTCTCAAAAGTACAAATGGTTGACAAAAATGTGAAGAGATGTCTAGCCATCGAGAGATGCAAATCAAAGCTCTACTGAGAGCCCATCTAACTCTCAAAAGAGCAGCTACCATCAAGAATATAATGAACAATAGATGCTAGCAAGGATAGTAGGGAATCCTGTTGTTATGGTTTCTGTCTGGATGTCCCCCCAAAGCCTCATGCAGTCATGGGGTGAGATTTTACAGTTTTTAATTGACTGGTGGTCCAATGCTGGGATTATGGGTGTGAGTGCTACCCTCGCCCTGGAGTGGGTAGTTTGCATATAATGTAAGGGAGGCAGAAAGGCTGCTTGCTTCTGCCTCTCCCTTTTGCTCTTCTTGCTTTTGCTGTTTTCCATGGCCATGAGCTACTGCCCTCTGCCATGTGCCACTCTGCCTTGGAGCCAGCCCAGTATGGACTGAAACCTCCATAAACTGAGAGCTAAATAAACCTTTCCTTTCTTAATTCTGGGTGTCAGGTATTTTGTTTCAGCAATGAGAGAAAGGTAACTAAGACACCCATACATGCTACTGGTAGAAAGGTAAATTAGTACAGCCACTGCAGAAATCACTATGGCAATTCCTCAAAAAGCCACAGCTGCCATTTGGTCCAGCCATACCACTGTGTGGTACATTCCTAAGAGAATTAAAGTCAGCGTACTAAAGAGATATCTGTATGCCCATGTTCACTGAGCTACAATTCACAATAGCCAAGCTATGAAAAGAGCCTAGCAACTGAAATAGGAAATAGGCTGTCAACTAAGAATGAATAAAGAAAATGTGGTGCACACACACAATGAAGTACTATGCAGCCATAAAGAATTAAATCGTGTCATTTGCAATAAAAATGGACAGAACTGGAGATCGTGTTAAGCAAAATAAGCCAGATCAGAAAGGCTAATATTTTTCTCTTGTATACTTTATCAAAAAATGTTGCTCTTTATTTCTATATTTTAGGTTTCTCACATAAAAGAAACCATGGGAGGGGGAGGGAGAGAAGGGAAAGAAGAAGGAAAAAAGAATTAAAGAACAAATAGGCATAGCACTTTCACAAACGGGAAGAGGGGCAAGAGCTGGAAGGGGCAGGGAAGAGGGGCAGGAGACAAAGCAAGGGGGTCAGATGCGTCCTGTACATGCGCCAACTCCCCGTGACAATGTAATCACTATGTGCTATGAATATGTACGAATGAAAACTAAGTTAAAACTTTGAAATAGATGAGGTGAAAGTAGACAAAAGACTATTAGAAAACAGCAAGGGACTAAAGGGAGTGAGTGGTAAGAGGGGTAGTGGACGGTTAAGAGTAGAAGTCAAGGCTGTTATAAAATTTTAACAACTGCAACAGTCTGGGCCCTGCCCCTCAGTCCCAGAGAGCGGTGACTGACTGCCCATCACAGTACTGGCCCAGTGGCAACTCCCCTCACGCTGTGTAACTCCCAATGGCCACCTGCACTGTTCCAAAACAAACTGGTTTCTTCCTGCATAATCTGGTCCCAACCGATCTCTCCAGGCTCATCTCTGAACATTCCTCACCAACTCAAAATAGTGTCTTTAGAACAACACTGTTCATGTCAACACAAACACACAGAGACAAACAAACACCATATTGCCCAGTGAGCATTTCCCTGTCTAAGCACAGAAGGGAGGGGCTGCCTGTGGGGAGAACCAGAGAAGGGGCACAGAGTGCACCGTGGACAAAGGAACGGGAAAACTTAGAGTCTGTGGATCTAAGTTCTTCTTTCAGTTCCCTCAACTCCTCACCATAGAACAGACAGCTTATAAACAACAAACTGCTCATCGTTCTTGCGCTGCGAAAGTCCTAAGCAAGGTGTCTAGATCCTGCTTCATATAGGGAACTCTCTCTTTCTGTCCTCCTGTGGCAGAAGGGATGGGCCACCTTCTTTAGGTATCTTTTTTAAGGCACTGATCCCACTCCAAAGGCGCTGCCTCTCTGCCACCCAAGGTCTTCATCTCTAACCCTGTCACCTGGTGTTGGAGTTTCAACATACGAATTCGGGGGAGACACAACACTCAGACCATGGCACTCCCAACCCCCTTCCAAATTCTATACTAAAACTTGACCAGTTTCTAGGGAGGACATGAAATTTTATGAGTCAAAATATGTAGACCTGCTTTTCTCTCCCTTCTTTACCTGCCAAACCATTAAAAAAAATCAGCCAGGTTTCAAAATTCATTTCAGATAAACCCTCCTGGTGAAGACTTCCCAAGTCCCTGAGAGAGCTATCTGCTGACCCTGACCCCTGCCTCTCTGCGTACTGACCTGTACTGTTTTACCTGTGTCCCCCGCTGCACTGTCTACTACTAAGAACAAATACGATGTCACTTTGTCATTTTATTTTTGTAGTTCCAGTAACTAAAAGAGGAACAGTGGAAATAGTTATTAAGTGAATGTTTCCCGTGTGTTGGCAATGTGTAAGATGCAAGTACAAAATGTGTGTTTTAAATTCCAGAATTCAAGGTTCTTGGAATCCTAGAATCATTTTCATCTCATTTCCTGGAGTTGTGCCTGCAGGTCCAGTGAACACAGTCTTGCTTGTATTGTACGCATCCTATCTCTTTCCTGAGTTGAGGCTAAGTTTTCCTCCAGAACATGTTTCTAGATGGACAATGTGGCCACCACAGCAGTGGAATTACTTCCCTGAGAAGAAGGCAGCACCACCTGTATCTTGCTAAAGCCCTGGGGACCAAGACAGCTTTGCTCCTGGGCATTGGCCACACACTCTGCTAAGCAATCCGAAGCCTGGAAGGCCAACCTGGACCTGCAGTCCCCTCCCCTGACCATTATTGTGTAGTGAGGCCACCTTCTAGTTTGTGATTTAAGTGACTGTGCCTTGCAGGCCTAGTTATAAGGAGGAACCACCTTTCAGGTGCATTTTCTTCTACAGCACAAGGTGAAAGAGGGGCAGGCGGGCTGCGTTCTTGTCCTGGCTTCATGCTAAGTGTCTGGCGAGCCACAGGCTTCCCATCTTCGGCTGCTCTCTCTGAGAGCACAGCTCAGTAACCAAGGAAGTAACTCAATGGCATTTATGATGAAAATCTTTCCCAACCCTGGACAAATATGGATAATGGATTATGGCCTTTCTCACTGAACCTCTGAATACTTTTCAAGCCAGAACCTGAGGAATCTGCTGTCAATTGAACAGAGGGGTTATTGAACCTACTGCCATTCTTAATGGTTCTAGTGCTCTACCTCTGATGTGGCCACCAGTGGGCGCTCAGTAAGGTTTCTCGGATGTTCTGGGTCACTCTAAATTTATGTCCCACTTTCTCCAAGTGTGTGTTTCTGCAGGCATCTGAAGGACAGGGCCTCTATGACCATCACAAAGCCCATGTTCTGCATTCCCTCTTCTCCTAATTACATGCAGCATTTTCACAGACAAGTGTACAAGGATGACATCACCTGGAAAAGCTGTCTCTAGGTAGAAGAGGTCTACAACAAACATTTAAAAAGCCATGCAAAATCCTCAATGTAACACTTGGAACCCCCCACAAAAAACTGGTTTTAGTTTCCTGTTATGAAACTCTTCAGCATGCCAAGATCATCTTCTGTCTCACTGAAGCACTGTTTTAAAATGTCCTAATGAATGGGTATCTTGTTCTTGGTCTAACTGAGAGGCCATTCTGGTTAGGAAAAGGCAGCATCACAGAGCTGGAGGGGCCTTAGGGACAACCTGCCTATCCAATGCACGTGTATCCGTCGAAGCAGTCCAGAGACTCACTCATAGACATGAATCCCCAGTGAGTGGCAGAATAGAACTAGAACGCCCATAAGCTTACTTCTGCCTGAATGTTTGCTTTACCTGGAAAGCAGACTTGATACCGGACCAGGAATGTGAACAACCATCACTGCACCTTTGATAAGGATTTTTTAGAAATTATTCAATGTAAGGAATTTTGTTTGAGTCTTTTTTTGTTCAGCATAGTCAACACAGGTCAGTAGAATGCTTCTTCATTTCCTTTCCTGAAGGCAAGGTGTGTTGGGGAAGCAGTATAGGTTTTCATCCCTAATGTGATGGGACTAAGAGAAAAGGTTCTGAAACACCCAGCATCCCGGAACAGAAGCAGGGACTGCGCCAGAGAGCAGACAGAGGCCAAACTACTTCGGACCTCAAATAGGACCAATTTTTCCTTATTTTCAGGCAGGCGCTTATTCCACTGAGCTAAATTCCCAGCCCTTTTCCTTATTTTCAAAGCGTGGTTTTGTTCCCCCACAACTGCAGGACTACATTTGAGGGCTGAGGAAGCGGAACTCAAGACCACGCCTTGTCCTAATGGCTTTCTACAGGAGCACTGCCTTGCGATGAGGACAGGGAGCAAACTGGCCAACCACAACTGAGTTAGGAGCTGGTTACAGTTTCACTGCATTAAAGTGAGCACTTTTCATACATTCCTCTGCAGAATCTGGCGTCCAAAGCTAAATAAGAGAGGGGCATCAAATGCCAAGCTCTTCATAAAATGGTCACAGCTGTTTGGCTCAGTTCCTTCTCCCAGCTAAGGGAATAAAATAAAAATTCATAATGACACTTTGTAAGAGACCCTCCAGGTAAGGATTTGAAAAAGAACCCATATGATTTCCCTCAGTAACTGTTTCATAGCATCCTAGCACCGGGGCATCTGAACAGGAAACACCAGCATTTTCCTGTCTGAGACGCTCCATCTTCCCTATGAAATGATTTTAAGAACTCTATCACAGGGCTGGGGATATAGCTCAGTGGAATAAGTGTCTGCCTGGCAAGTGCAAGGTCCTGAGTTCAGTCCCCAGTACCGCAAAAAAAAAAAAAAAAAAAAAAAGAAAAGAAAAGAAAAAAACCAGAACTCTAACACAAACAACGCTCCAGTACAAGAAAGGCTTTCTGCCAAAGAGAAGCGTCCCTCCCCAGATTACAGTCTCCAAGGGAGGATGTCAGAGACATGAATGGAGAACATGGCTGTGTCACTGGGTTAACACTGGAAAAGTCAGAAAGATGTGTTTTCAAAAGCCAATTCAAGGTGATTGTGCTGGTCTATGCAAGTTTATTTCTCAAAGGAGACCACCTGGATAACAAGGTAACATGCAGGTTTGTCACACACACCCCCAATGCTAGCTTTGCTCATCTAAGATTGACAGTTACCATTATGAGGTTACCATTATGTTTTATGTATGTAAAACAAAGTAAAAAAACAGGGACTCACAGGTGACTGAGGTGATTAATCCTGAGTATGTTCCCTCTTCTAGAATGGAGATACTAGAGTTAAAGGATCTCCAGTTATTTATCCGTCTTTCTTTTGCCACTTGTTAAATACTAAAGGAACTACTTAAACTCCCGGAGTTTTGTTCCCCCATCCATTCAAAACAGAAGAAAGAGAAGGAGGAGAAGGAGGAGAAGGAGAAGGAGAAGGAGAAGGAGAAGGAGAAGGAGAAGGAGAAGGAGAAGGAGAAGGAGAAGGAGGAGGAAGAGGAAAAGAAAACAGCAACAACAAAAACAAGAGGAAGAGGAAGAGCAAGACCTATCTCTAGAGAGTTGTACAGTTTATGAGTTGGCATGTAATGTGGCCAAGGCTCAGCAGGCTGCAGCAGAAGTTCTTCCTTTCCCTGTGTTTCCTGAAGAAAGTTCTCCTGGCTTCCCTTGGTTTCTCCCACAACCTAACATAGTAACATGCAGTAAACACTCAGAAGCTGTAATAAGCCATGTTACTTGGGGAGAAAGTGGAAATGGGATAAAGAATTCGTATTGGCTACCAAGGGGGATCACATTCACCTAACAGTTGATTTAAATTGCTTTATAAACCTTGACAGTTACTTGGATGAATGCTCAGGTCATAAAGTGTAGCCATGCAAGCAGCAGCTCATGGTCACTTCTGCAGCAGGACAAGTCAGGTTCACCACATGTTCTGCTCTCAGTAACGTGGCCATGACTACATCCACAGAGAGGCTGCCATGAACTTTCTAATTTCCAAACCCTGAGGGGTTCTCAGAGCCACAGGCACTAACAGGGGTTAGGTGTAAATAATTTCCTACCTTCAATGAATCTTTAACATAAAGCTGCCAGGTTTTATTTCAGTAATAAAATGTTTTGTTTTGTTAATAGTAAATGCTTCAGATGATTTGTATTAAACCCTGAAGTAGATTGTGCCTTGGAGAGTTAAAGATTACTCCTCGTGCTACCAAACTGCTTTGGGTGGATGGGAGGAAAGGGCCAGGGAGCAAATCAATAGCCAGACTGATATATTTACATGAAGGGTTCCCATTATTTTTAATGAAACCTACAGAATAGCAGTTTTAGGGTGTGTTATGTGGGAATCATCTTCTTTTACATGATTGCCCCATTATTTTTAATATAATTAAAAGAGATGCATGGAAACAGAGACTGAACTACCATTTATATAAAATTATACCACCTCAGGAGTATTACTCTGTAAATCTAGTGGCCTTTGAATATTATAATTGAAGGTAATAAGAGCATTTTCACCTTTGAGGCCTAGTTAAGAGTAGATGAAGTAAAATAATAAAACAAGTGTTCAAATCATTTTGGGATGAGGAATGAACTCGCTCTTGAGATATCTACATACTGGGAGCGCAGAGGTTCAGTGGTTCTGTCCTGCGCTTTGCCCCAAGACATCTGGCTGAAAAGTGAAAAAGCACCCAAATGGCCTTGGTTAGGAAAAATGCCGCTTTTGATCAACTGCATTTTTCACTTTCAAGCCAAAGTTTGATATCATACAGACATGGCCTTGTTCAATAGATGTAATCTTTTAGCAGCAGAAGAGGGTATCTTTACTGAGCCTGCTTTGCTCAGGACTAACTTACTGATTCTAATTTTAAATCAATTAATTTTAAATATCAGACCCAATCGTGCACAGCCCGAACTCCTCTAAGCTGTATCCTAAGTTGGAAAGCAAAGTCTTCACTAGAAAAGACTGCAAACTAGAATCTCAAAGTATTTGTCAGAAAGTTAAAAAAGAAAAAGAAATGAAAACTTGAGGCGATATGACAAAGTATCTTTAAAATATCCATCCACGGTGACTGTGCCAGAGGAAGGGCCCAGCGTCTACAGCAAACTCTCATCCTGCACATGATGCTGCGACACAGTGATGTCACGCTGGGAGAAGGAACCAAGGACATCAGCGTTAGGCAGCCCAGACCCAGCAGTTTCTCACATGTCCACCTAACCTAAGGTCTGATCCTGGAGCCAAAGGACACTGATGAGCAGAGACTAAAGATCATTGGTCCTGTACCCCAGAGTGGACAGAGCTGGGTCCAGATGTATTGGGAGGGAGTAAGGGGACCTAGCCCTTTCTCAGAATGAGCCTCCTTGGGACATTCACTTCTACCTGGATCATTCAGAGTACAGGATCCTGGGAAATTCCACAAACAACCCAGATTGGGGTGAACCAAGTATTCCACTGGATTCACGATCCCAAGGATTATGAGAAGTTGTTCCTACAACAGATCTGAGCTACCCAATTCTCCCAGCCTCCCATCCTCAAATGCCGTGTCTTATTAACACCTGGGTTGGGTCTTGTGGCGATTTCTGGCCTTCTGTGATCACAACCCATCCTAAGAAGGATCCTGAGACCCAATTCTGCCTTGGTTCCTCGCACACAACTTCTCAGCGGGTGGACCTGCTATATATGGAATGATGACCAGACCATGTGACTTAGGTGTCGGTTAAGCCTCCAGTGGCTCAGTTCTCTCATCTGTGAACTATGACTGTAAGACCACCTGACCAAAAGGTTGGACAGATAAAATAGGACATTGAGTCACTGAAAATCCTAGCAGAGCACACTTTTTACTGATTCTGAATTTGAATGTAATCAATCTTCAATTTATTAGTGTTTTTCCAGAGTGAACCACCCTGTGCTCCCTGTTCATTTATGGGTTCGTTTATTCTTGATCACTCTTGACCCCTTTGCCAAACAATGGGACCCACAGGGCAGAAAGGAAGAAGCAGGGAAAGGCGCTGAAGGCCTTGCAGCACACTGCTGGTCTCTCAGAGCGTCTGAAGCCACCCTCTTCTGCTCCCCAGGACACAGCCCAAGGAGAGCTGGCACCTGAACTTTGGTGTGGGAACCGCACTATGGGAGGGAGCCCAGGCGGGCTGGACGCCCTGTCCTGTCAGCCGTGAGAAAGCAGAATGTGGCATGATTGCTTTTTGTCTTCTGCTGGGGAACAAAACCCACACTGCCCATCTTTGCTAGGTTTCACTCATCTTCTGTCTTTCTCGGCACAGGCGTCCATTTGCAAAGAAAGGACAGCAGAAAGGCTGGTGGCTGTGGGTGGGAAGAAAGTGAAATGCTCATCTTCAAAGCCACAGGAGTCCCCGTTTAAAAAAGCACCTGGCTTATCTCAGTGTATGTGTTTGTAGGATTTTGAATTCGAAGTTTGGAGCAATTCATTCAGAGGATTCAGCTGTCTTTACGACGAGCTTAGTTGCCCTATTTATTCAATAGTATTGTAGGGATAGTCCACTGGAAGGGTTTTAAAGTATTCCTTGAATCTTCCTTACATTCTAATGTGAATTAAATTTAAATAAAAATGATGTTTATGTGCTAGTAAAAGACACAAACACTTCATGTAACAGTTTTAGCAAACAAAAATACAAAATGCCCAGATGAATATGAATTTCAAAAGCACAATGGGTAAAACTTCAATTTAACTATTTCAAATCACTGAGAAATTATAGGATACACTTCTACTAAAATATGCTTCTTTACCTAAAATTCAAACTTAGTCTATATTTTTTCTGGCAATCCTACCGTGTTTTCATGGGTGTTAAACATTCAAGTAAAAACTAGGACACATTCCATGGCATTATCAAACTTCAGCTTTCTCTGTACAGAGCTGAAGTACTTTATCAGTCAGAGTATGAACTCCTCACTTGTGACCAGATAAAGTGACACCTCTAGAAATGAGCGAGGCTTATTTTAATTTTAATTTACAGAGCAAGACCTACTTCTAGCTAGTAAAGTCCATGCTATTTACAGAAATTTTTCTCAAGATAAAAATGTAAGGTCAAAAGGTACAACTGGCATCTTCCATTGAAACAGAAGTTAAAGTCTTCACTGCTAAGTTTAGAAGTGGATACCATCTTTCATTTATGGTGCAAAACAGATCCCTAAAACCCACAGGGCCTACCTAAAGCTAAAGAGACTTTTGATTCAATAGATAAGTGAGCAGTTTCTCTAGAGGAAACCAAACATTCCCTTGTGACAGTAAACAAAAAGCAAAGCTCAATTTTATGTAACACGTTCACTTTTCATATATCTTTTGCTATAAATAACTAAATGAAGAGGGATTATCATCTTTTTCTTTTGATGAGAGATAAAACATTCTGCCCTTGACTCAGATCTCAGCAAACAATCTCAAACATAATTACACCTATTTTGCATGTGATTCAATTCATTCTCTTTATTTGGGGCCTTTATAAATGTGCCAAAAGGTCTACAAGAAACTTCCTACCTTAGGAATTGGAATGTAATATTACTTAAGGTAATTCACTCCTAAAGCCCCTCTGAGTTAATAAAATGTAATAATAAACTGATAAGTCTAATTGTACATAGTTTATAGAGTTCACTAATTTAAACTCCCATCTAATATTTAGAAAGAAAAGGTGTTTTTGTAGATCTTAAGGCAACTTAATTTTTCTCTTGTTCTTTCTTCTTTCTTTCTTTCCTTCCTTCTTTCTAAGTAGATGCTTTCCCAGGAAGGGAAAAAGAAAGATCAAATGAAAAGTGCAAATTAACTATTCAGTCAAGAAATCTCCACTTAGCATTTAAACAAAATGTCAGAAAACTCCTGCTAGGACTTCAAAATAAACCTCATGCTAGAGCTCAGTCCTGCTAAGAAATACCACTCAAAGCTGCCACTTGACCCGGAATTCCTCTACAAGAAAAACTAACCATCGCTACATGAGCGTGGTCCATGAGAATGCCGGGGTGTCAACAGCATTTGCGGGGGCCCCGCCTGGCCTGGCCGCTCACCCTGGCATGATAAATCACTGGCAGACCCTTACCTTCCTACGTTTGATCTCCGCTCAGCAAGATGTGGTTTTGATGTGAAGAACTCCAGATCTCTTAGGTCAGAGACAAATAGCAGTGTCGCTGACCTGCCAAGTGCTAAGTCTCTATTAGACTGAGTGAAAAGTCGTAAGCTGCTGACACCTCCCTGGCCGCCGAGTTTCCCAGCCCTGTGAGGCTGCCCCGGCCTTGCTCTGCAGAAAGCCTTGGAGAAGATACAACAAGCCTTTCCTTGCTACCATTATTCACAAGTATTCAAACAAGGCTTCCTAAGACTTCAAAGAGAAATTCTCTTGGGAGTCAGCGGTCTGATTTCTAGTACTGTCAGATGAGCAAACAGAAAACATTTGAGTTTGATTTCCAGTGGGTCTTCTGACACTGCTAATCACTCATTTGTAGAAGGAGAAGCATTAACAGAGACCTCCAGGCACCATGCTTTGGTAATTCTTAGTACATGGAGGGGTGTGTTTTTGTTTTGGGGTTTTTTTTGGTTTTTTGGGTACTGGTGACTGAACGTAAGGAGCAACGAGCTATATCTCTATCCCTTTTTAAAATTTGGTATCAAGGCAGTCTCCTTAAGTTGCTCAAACAGGCCTCAGATTTGCAACCCTCTTGCCTCAGCCTCCTGAGAAGCAGGGATTACAGATGTTCCCCCCTGCAGCCTACAGTGAAAATGTTTTTAACAAAATTGCTCTGAGTTCAAATTTGGAGTACCTGAAGACTACAGCTAGATATGCAAGCAAGGTCGGTACTGCTTTTCTGGTCCTCCTAGTCCCAGGTCCTAAGCCAGGAGAGGGAAGAATTAATTCTAAAGAGTAGAGTCAAGAGATCCGAATAGGTCTTCTAATCCAATCTTCTTTAAAAATACTGACGTCAGAACACTTGTATGTCATTCACTGTCTCATTTCATACACAATAAAACTTATGTGTGAGGGATTTTGGCGACTTTTCTAAGAGTCACGGAGCATTTTTAATGATTTCCCAACCACCTAACAGAGAGGAGCTACTCAGTAAGTGATCAGGCAATTTTATTCATTCATTAATTCAGTAGATACTTGCTCAACTGGATACAAGGGTCTGCTAAACAAGCACACACAGAGGCAGGGTCTGGGTCAGAAGGCTTGTCCTCTATATCCCAGTGCCATGCTTGCTCCCTGCTCCACGGTGCACCCTGCGGGGCTTCTGTGCCAAAGAGGGGCCAGCGGGAGGGGAGGAGAGGGGCTCTGCATCCACTAGTGTGTGGGCCCTGCCTTGGCAGGAAGGACAGAGAAGAAGAAAGTTGTTTCACAACTCCTCACCCCCGAACTTACTCTCTAGTCCTACCATTTTAACCACCATGAAATCAGACAATTTTATTTCCTAGTCTGCATTTATTTATTCATTTATAAAACACAAAGAAGACTGGGCTGCATAATATGGCAAAACACCTGCAATCCTGCCTCTGCCCACCAAAAGGGAAGGAAAGGTAAAGGCAACAGCAGCAACAAAATACTGACTCCCAGGAAAATTCAAGTCCAGGAAGAAAACTGGTCTGAAGGGTAACGGTAACTTGTGCCTGGGCGCCATCAAACACCCACATGGCTTAGCAACAATAAGAAAAAGGAGTGTTTGAAGTAAACCTACCATATTGCATTTGAAAGAGATTTAGGGTGTGTGTGAAAGTCATCATAAAATGTTGCCACGAAAATGATGCCACAAATACCAAAAACTGGGCCCCTAAAATTGGTGTGGAATTTTAGTTGATTAAAATGGTGAGGCCCTCAAGAAAGCGAAAAATCTGCTGTGCTTTAAACAGCAATCTGCCCTGTTATACGCTCAGGGGAGAAGCACAGTAAGACCCCAGTTCCCTCTCTGTAACGCTAAGCGACTCTGTAAGCGTTCATTAAAAGCACTGTTTGGGTGTGTTGCTGTTTGTCTGGTTTCGAGTTTTTTGTGTGTTTTTTTGCTATTAAGTGTAGTTTATGTGCCCACATCTGTGAGCGCACGCGTCTGCTCTGAAAGCTAAGCCGTAAACTCTCCTTTGTTCCCACCAAGGCTTCCAAAAGTCACTGTTCTGTGCACTTCTTGTCTAAGCCCTCTCTTTTTCTCTGTCAAAATTCCTGGTAATAATACCAGAATGTGGGTGAACCTCATTCATCTCCCTGCTGTTCACAGGACAGGATTTATGCTCAATGTGCTGGACGCAACGACCACATCACTGGACAGCTGAAGCTACCGCCCAGGATTGCTTTCATCTGAGAAATTTCCACTCAGCCCGAACACCTATCAGCATGGGGAAACTCGGAAGAGCAATTACAGCCAACACGTGTCGTCTTTTAAGACTACACCAATAAATACCCATTTGGGAAGGTCAATGTAATGCAACCCAGGCTGTTATCTGGAATACTGTGTCACCAATTCAATCCATTAAGTAATTACTCAATCCTCAAGAGGGCTCCCAGAAGTCAAACGTGGTTATTCCAGGTTCACTGCTTCTGGTCTCCCGAAGGACTGCTTAGGCCAACAGCTGAACAGCAGACCTCCAAGGTTCCCAGGCATAACCGACGATGCCACGAAGACAGGTCAATGAGTCCAAGCAGGGCGGGAGAGTCATCAAAGGCCTGACCGGGGAGGCCACTGGGAAACCAGGAGGGAAGCCCCGTGGGTGAGAGTGGGAAAGGAGGCAGAAAGGGGGGGAGGGGCACGCGCAGTGAGGGAGCGGCAGAGCAGGGCAAACGTGCTCGCCCTGAAGATGAAGGCGGAGTCTGAAGATGACAAGATCCAACCCTCCACCAGTTGCTTGGAGTAAGATTTTGAGTCATTTACAACGAAACCTCAATCATACAACCCAGCCGCTTCCTCCTCCTCTCACAGATTACTTTGAAAAAGGCTGAGTCTTCCGTAGGGAAACAGATGCTCCTCGAGACCATGTGCTAAGTGAAATACATCAGACAAACACGCTTCGGCGCTAAGCAGTTCCTCTTACATGAGAAACCTAAAATGTCAATAAGGAGCAAAATACACAAGAGATAAGAGAACGTAGGAGGCGAATCTCAAATGAGAACAGACTCAAGACAAGGGAGAAGGGAGAGGGACCTGAGAAAGGAGTTAAGGTGTGTTCCGTACACATTCCAACTCCACGCAAGGAATGGAAACATTATGTATTGCAAACATACAGTGATACACAAAAAATAATTTAAAATTTTCTGAAGTGTGGCTACTGCATGGATTCCGCTATTCTGCAGCCCTGCTGAGGTTACATGTGATAAAGCGATCTCACGGTTAAGGCTTAGGGAGAGGCGACTGTCCATAACACACCCACCACCTCTTCCTGGCAAACGTGTCTCTCACACAAGTTGTAGGCGAGTTACACAAAGCGAGCAGGGGACTGGACATGAGATACACATGAGCATTCAACATTCTCATGCATCCGCACCCCCAGATGAATCCCAATAACCACAACAAAGAAAATCGCTTTCTAAAGGAAAAAAACAGCGAGTGTTATTAAACGCAGTGTGTGATTATCCAGCCAGCAGGAATCAAACCACCGCTCTTTACCAAAGCCTAGAGTCACACCTACCCAGGTGATTCACACCTGCAGTTCGCATTGTCCCCCCCACCCCACCATCTTTTCAGGGCTCCAAGCGTTGTGAGTGGTAGCTACAGACAGGGCTAAGCAAATACGGCATTCTCGGTGAAGTTGGTTTGCCATATCTTACTGACCTACTTGGTGCAACCGATGGTGCTGATCTCAGTACCTCTGGTGGTTTCTATGCCCAGTCTTGTCATGAGCTGGGAATGAGGAGGACTGCGCCCTGAAATTAACACCCACTGTTGTTACCGAGTCTGCAAAGTTTACGAAACTTGAATGTGCTTGGTTCCTTTGCTTGTAAAAGCAGATACTATAATGACAGTCACATAAGAGGGATTGCCACAACAATTAAATGTGAAAAGCACTTTCAACATCGTATAATGAAAGCTGTACCAATTAGTAGCTACTTATAACAATACAATATAGCAGGTATTCACTCAACATTTCTGAAACACCCACACTGTAAACACTGAGCTAAGTGCTTCAGAAATACCAAGAGGAATGAGTTTATAACATAGTACACTGTAAGAAAAAGGGGTTGCACGGAAAAATTAATCTACAAGGCAAAATACCACCCACAAGACAGGCAAACAAATAACACAGTTCCTCAGAGAACACAAGTTCATCATCAAAAATAAAAGATGTGTGATTCCTGGTATGAAAAAAGGAATTAAATTTTTAAAAAGATGTGTAATCAGCTTGTTAGGTATTTTATACACACGCACCTGCACTGAGAAGGGCCGGGTTCAGTGTGAAGGTTGGAGAATTTCACTTTCCTACGGCAGTTTCCTTAGGGTGAGAGGCACACGAGCACGAATCAAATCACGGAATCCAAACGCAAAGGTAAATGCCTAGCACGAGGCTTTGATGTCGACACACGAGTTAAAGCGTTAACAAAATGTGATGAACCCTGGCACTGTTTTCAAGCCTAGGCTAAGTAATGCCTTAAATTCTCTACATTAAGAGGATAATGCACAGTATTTATTTATCCAAGAAAAAGTCCTCTCTACTACAAATTCTTTCTCAACATGGCACCGACAGATGTTTCTTCCACATCTAAAAGTAAAGGGCACAAACGGCTGAGTTTATCTCTCTGCTTTTGGCCTTTCCTATGGACACTGTGTGTGAGAAAGGGCGAGCAGGGCCTATAACAGCAGCTGCCCTTCAAGCTCTCACGCTTACAGAAAGGTAAGAAAGTCAGGGGAACTGAACCCTAGCAATAAATAAATAACAATAACCATCTTATCCCAGAGTTTTGTACAGTGACCCCTTAAAGGCAGCCATTTAGGACATGCCTGGTGCTTTAGTTTAGGGAAGTCCCCATGTATCAAAATCACCCATCAAAGCGGAACTAGTTGCTTAGGATTTCCCATTATGGAGAAGAACACACATTTCAGTCCTCCTGTTATCACTGCATGATTGCACAGAATGCAATTTTTAAAAATTCTTTACGCATTAACATCATTTTACTTCTCCAAACGTTAAGACAAAAAAAGCATTTTGATAATAAACTTTCAAAACAGTGTAAAGAGAGTATCTTGAAAGCTGGAAATTAGAATGCATTTCTTAAACAAGAGAAAAGGAAAACGCTTCCTTATTTGCATTGGAAGCTGCACAATCAATGCAAAAGTTAAAGGAGAGGCAGAAAAGGTATAATGGAGAGGAAAATGTTTGAAAAAAATATATGTATATGGATTACAACCCTAAGAACACATCAGTGAACACATATACATAAAGGAAAATAAGAAACTCCCAAGAGAGGAAAGCTAAATAGTAAAGAAACACATTAAAAGATGCTTAGTCTCACAAGAAATCAAAAGGATGCCAGATAAAACAGGGATGAGGAAAAGTTTCCTACTAGTCAGATGGCAAAGCTTAGCAAATAAGTATGAGAACCCCAGTACAGGTGAGAACGTAGCATACGGGAGTTGTGATGTGCTGGGAAGGGGGCTGAATGCTATCGCATTCACATCGAACAGAAATTTGACATCCTCTGATGAAGCTGTAGACACACACCCTTCATGAGCCAGCGACATCACTTGTAAGTGTATGTTCTAGAAGCTCTCTTGCCAGGGATATAAGGAGACATGTTCAAGAATGTCCACAGCAGCACTGATCTAATAGTAAACTACTCAAAGTATCTTAAATGTCAATAGCACAATGAATTGAAAACTAGAATATAGTCAAAAGAACAGAAGTATGCGCAAGAATGACACTAATAGAATTGCGGTTATATTCAACAACATGCACGCATTTTGAAAATATGCTAAGAAAAGCAAAGCACACACATGTATGGCATGGTACCACTTACATAAAACATACAAGCACGCAACCCCATAGCACATGGCTATGGTACTGATACAGGCCTGGGTACACACCGCTGTGAGAAAGGTGCCTCTCAAGAAAGAAGGGGAAGGTGGAGGAGGAGGTAGTGAGAGGACCTCATTTGGAAAGTTTCCCTGTAATGTTTCCAAAACCTTAGAAGCAAATACAGACTGTCCTTGATTTATGCCGGTTTGACTAATGATTTTTCAGCTTCACAATGGCAGGAAGCAGTAGGTACCCAGCAGAAATGACACTTCAAATTGTGATCTTTTTCTGCTCTAGTGACACATGATATGATTCTCTTGGGCAGTGCCGGGCGGATACAGAGCATGTGCTGGGGAGGCCCAACAGTCCACACCCCCAGCACACCATGCTGCTGGCGACAATGCTGGGGAGGGAGGAGGTTGTGTGTTTTAAATGAAATTTCCCCTTGAAATCGCTTCAACTTACAATGGGGTAAACCCATTTGCACTGTAAAATATTCGGGATGAACAAATCTGGGCGTAGTTTCATCCATGCGTCATATGACTGTCGATACATTTCAGTGTGATTTCAGCAGTCTACTCCCTGTCAAGTATGTCTAACAGGAGAGCGTGCTGCTGACCTGTTCCATCCAAAACCTGTCCTTGCACCTGCAACCCCACTGGGCTTCGCTGCACCACCGCAGGCATCTTGGATCATCAGCCACCGGCACGGGGTCCTCACTCCGAGCCCAAGTGGGAACTCGTCGGTCTCTCCCAAGCTGGGACCACATCTGTGCATCTTTTGTGCTAGACAATCCTGGGCCCACACTGCTTGGTACGAAAGGAGCCCTGATGAATGTTAATTTCATAAACAAATTAATAAGCTTGAGTAAGCAAGAGCAGTCCAGTTTGCAGCTAAAAAATAGAACTGGCCCTGAGATTATTCAATTAGATAACACTCCCTGTGAAAATCAAGTTATATTGATGTATTAGGCATCAGACTTTAAAATACATATAACATTTCCCTGGTTTCTGGTTTGAGTGAGTTTCACATGATTCTTGATCTCTTTCCCAAAAAAAGGCTGTCGTGAGGAAATCCCATTTTCATACGTAGGAGAGTAAGACTTGAAGTTGTCCTCCATTAATCTACACAGACACTTCATGATTTCAGCTTCCCAGGCAAAGCCTTTCCATTTCCTCTCTTCCTTAAACACTCTAACCCTACCATCATTATCTTCTGCCTGTAGATTTGCTGTAGATGCTGGTGGTGTTATCGAGGGAAGAGGAAAATGGGTGATTTCTGCCTGCTGGTGGCTAAATTTATAATATCCTGGCAGATGTTCTGCTGTGCTCATAGGAAGAGTCACACACATGTACCAATTTCTGACTCAATTTAACCTTTGGAAATCCCTGGGAAAGGGCGGGGAGCAAAAGAACACTGTGATCGTGAACCCTGAAATCAGTACACCTGAGCGGCAAGAACAAAAGTTATGAGACAATGTGTTATAATATAATCTTTTAATTATTTTGAAAAAATCGCTATCAAGATTGAAACATGAGTTTATAGCTTCACCTGGACAGTAAGCGTTACCTTTCCTGGGATGTAGGGATTAAGAACAAACTTCAAAAGTCAGATATTGAAGAGGAAAGGAAAAGAAAGTAGGTAACTACATCAGTAGGTAACAGAGCTGAACTAGAGGAAATAGAAGGCTTCCTTCTAGAATAAAATGAGAACCTCCACTCCGACGTTCTAATTTTTAACCACATTGTTCAGAGGTCAGTGAACTCCATGTTAGCCCCAGAGCCCAGCAGAAAGAAGGCAGAGGGCTGGAACCACCCAATTACTATTCCAACCGGGATTTTTAAAGGCTGAAAGTGTTTTCAAATTGTGTGACAGAATAGAGACTTGTGTAAATAAGCTGCTGAGGTCAACAATTCTGAAGGAAAACAATTCACACATAACTTGATTTTACAGTAAGACAATCAAGGAGTAGAAAACCGCTAGAGATAAGAAATTTCCAATTGGGAAAATCTCATCTATTTGAAAAAATAATGGGATAGGGTTCAAAAATATGTCTGAAAAGGCAATTAAAAATTAACCAGGGGGACGCTGTGGCAATCAACCCTATATGCATTAGATTTGCTTTTGAGGGAAATGGGTGGCTTTGAAATGACCTGTCACAGCACATAAAGAAATGACGGACAGGGCAGGAAGGCTTTCAGTGCACTTACTGCCTGGCGCTTTCACTTCTGGGAAGGCAGCCGGCCTTCAAATTCCATACGTTATTTGGGGGATCAGAATCAGGGAAAGTTCCCTCAATTTTACATCCCATAAACTAAGACAGCTCCCACTGTCAGAAGATCCTGCCTTTGCAAAATGTCCTGGACCGCTGCCACATTTCCAATCTATGCACCAATGATTTGGCAACAGTTTGTCCAAACTACTTAAAATACCAAAAGTGACCGAGCATGACTCAGTGCCCGAGTTGTCACCTGGGCTCACACCGAGGCACAGTAATGCTAAATCTTAGCACAAGCATCAGTTACCTAAAATATGCACTGGAAAACTGTTTGATTTAATGATGTTGTAGTAAAGATAAGACTTTGCAGAAGAAATATCCAGGGAGCTCCAGTCACTGAAAATGCATTTTTAAAACACAAAGAGATTCCATAGCTACCTAGAATATTGAAATGGCAAACAATGCTTGTTTTATAAAACTTTACGATCACAGAGTTCTGATCTTTCTTAAAATGGCCTCCGTCAATTTGGAACTGGAGATATAACCGTCACTCTGCAAAGTGCACGAGGTGACTGCGATCAAACGCCACTTCCTTTCATACACTTCCCCACCCAGACAATCAGCCTGTAAGGCAGGTACTATTACCTGAATTTTGACACACGTAGAAATGGAAACTCCAAGAGGAAACTCCTTAAGGGAAGACACTGTACATAGTTCTTGACCTCTGCATTCCCAGAACCTGACATTATAGAGTAAATGTTAACTCTCCACATAGCTAAGGACATTTTCTTTTTTACCAGCATTTGTTTGCTTTGTTTTGTTTTGCCTTGCTTTGCTTTGCCTTGCCTTGAGATGGGGTCCCCCTCTGTAGCCCAGGCTAGCCTCCTGCCTCAGCCTCCTGAGTGCTGGGATTATGCCACTGAGCTCTATTCCCGGCCCGAGTGCTGGGATTATGGGCATGTTCCACCAGGCCTGGCTTGACCAGAATTTGACCAAAAGCCTATGATAACTAAGAGCCTTTCAAGGGGATTGTAAACTTAAACACACACACACACACACACACACACACACACACACACACACACAGAGGCCATGTGGTCTCTGCTAAAACTGCTCTACTCCTGCAGCCCCAGACAATCTGTAAATGCATGGATGTGGCTGTCTAACAGTAAAATATTATTTACAAAACCAGGGAGACAGCTTTATCATTTTATGGAAATAAAGGTCTAGGACTGCCTCAGGAAATGGGGGCTCCAGACAGCAGAACCCCCGAGGCGAGGCCCTTGGAGAACTGTCTAAACCCGCGTCTGTGATTGAAACACGTAGCTTCGCCAGGTCAGATGAAGAAGATACAAACATCAGAAAGAGGCACAGTTATGAACAAGTGTTTTTTAAACACCTGAATTCCTCCATTACCATGCAGCTTGAGGGACGACTTATGATCAAAACAATTGTGAGTAAAGGAATGAAAAATTCGGAACGAGACACATACTTTTTTTCTGGGATCAGGGAGCCCACAGCCTCTCGGGCTGCAGCGGCCTCGATCACCAATCTCAGTCACCTTTCACTGAGGGAACACCAAGGGTGCAGCTAGCACCAATAGGCAGACACCAAACGCTTCAGCAGGGGTAATTAGGGGATTCTCCTTCTCCACATGCAATCTGACACACGCCTGCAATCCCAGCACTCAAGGGGCTGAGACAGGAGGACTGTGAACTCAAGGCTAATCTGGGCTGTATAATGAAGACTTATTTTAAGAAACTCTAACAAATAATAAATCATCGTATCCTCAATGTATTCTAATCAGAGAGTGTCCTTCTCCACATTTCCCCCTTTTTGTGTTGCTGCAATCCTTTGAAGCATCAGCGAGAAGGTCAATTGTCTTCCCATTCATTTCTCGCAGTTTTCTGGATGAACTTCGCCAGATTAAGAGGTTACATCTTGTGGTTACACTTTTCTGCTGGATGTCCAAGACCAAGTTAAAATGAAACTTGTATAAATAAAAATTTAACCTTTCACTATCTATCAAGGGTCAGTTAAGTCTCCTCAGGAATCATCTTGGAATCAAGTGCAGCATCTCTTGATCGTGAGTCAGGAGACACACGCTTTTTAAAATAAAGTCTTCCTAGGACAAACAAGAATCTTGTCCTACCACGTACAAAAGAAAAAGAAGAAAAAATTCATAAAACTTAAAAGTAGTAATTTAAAGTCAAGATATAAAAAGCTACAAATTTTGTGTCAGTAACCACTCTTCACTAATGCACTCTTTTGAAAGTTTTTTCTTAACAAGAAATGATTTTTAAAACATGGGGTCCAGCTCACTGTGTTAGGGAAGCCAATAGACATAATCTAAAAGTGGCACTGCCACTGATTTCTAAAATATATACTGGAACTTCAGAGCAGTAAGTTCATCTTTAAAACATGACACAACTGCCTAAAAGTTAACAGAAAACCCTTTCAGCAAGCTTGGAAATGAAACATCAATTTTGTAGCATTTCTACTGGAACTCTGACAGGCAAAGGCAGTAACTTTCAATTCTTGTCCTTTCCTGCATCTCCTTTATAATTCTGAAAAATTCCTTTAAAGTAAGAATAAAAGCAGTGAAAAAAATACAAAAAGATACAAGATGACAAGTGTGAAGTATTCTGAGTACACACTACCTGGAATTTTGACAATCTAATCAATGATTTGTAAGTAGTGACTTTGTGTCGATCCCCAAAACACATGGAAAAATCATACAACAATGTCCCTCAGAAAAGATGTCTCTTTCTCTCTCTCTCTCTCTCTCTCTCTCTCTCTCTCTCTCTCTTTCTTTCTTTCCTTTTGGTACCAGGAATCAAACTCAAGACCTTGTGCTTCCCATGCAGGCTCTGTGCCGCTCAGCAGCTATATCCCTGGCCAAGATGTATTTCTTTAAAAGACAAAAATGATTAATTAATGAGACAAACAGACACATCATTAATTAATCATTGTCTTCTGCAAATATTGGCTTGTTTGATGTGATTTTCAGTGAACCCTAAAGCATAGCAACCTTTTACCCACTACCCTCTGAAATTCCTAAGGAACGCTGCCCAGCCTACCTTGTTCATTCTTCTGCTCTAAATGGCTATTTTCCCTCACCTCTCGTCATGTGAATTCTTAACAAACTCCCCATTAATCTCATTTTCCTCTTTTAAAAAGTCATTACCCACTATCTTGGGCTACCAAAAGAACAGCCACTGCTTTTCATGTACACACGAACACACACGCGTGCGCGCACACACACACACACACACACACACGCACAAGTGCTGGTCCCTGACGCTTGTCTTAGGAAATTTAGAACTCTCACTAAAGAGCCTGGAGGGAACCAGGCTGGAAAACGTCCACAGATACCTGGTTTTACAAGTTTTGCGGGAAAAGCCCCCCTTTGGTGTTCACCCAGTATTCACGGGGGTTGTTTGTCAAGACAAAAATAAGGAGCCTCCTCCCCACAAATTAAAGAATCCAGTTACAACCCATTATTTCATTTCTGATTGTTTTTCTCTGTAATAAGTGGGAAAGTGGATTCTGGATATAAGTCTTCCCGGCGCTAAAAAACTCCACATTCAAGGCTCCGATTAGCTATAAATCAGTTGTCTTTCCTACCGGGGGAAGAACAAGAGAGAAAAGAGGGGCTTAGACAAGAGAAAAAGAGAGCGGAAGGAGTTTCCAAATTAAATTCTGGGAGGAAAGAAAAGGTACGCCCTACACGCCTAAAGTGGTTCGCGGAGGCTGCGGGGAAAATGAGGTCAGAAGTAGAACTAACACAAACCCTCCCAAATTGGAGGGCTACGTCCTCTCTGCCGGAGAGATCTTACATCTTAGAACCTCCAAAGGGCGGCTGCAGAGGTTAGAGACCCTCATAAAGCAAAACTTTATTCTGCAGGCTTTCCCGCTCGCTCTTCCACCCGGAGCGCAGCCGCGCACTGGCACTATTGTTATTCAAACAATGCCTCAAGGGCCATAACCATTAACGACTGCTCATTAAAACGCTTTCAAATATTCGTCACACCGTGTAAAATCCCTAAGAGGTGCTTTAAATCCTCCTAAATCGACATGCAAAGAAAGAAATTGCCTTGATTGTACCCTAAAACTCAAGGCAAGTGAAATTCCAGTATTCTGATGTTTTTGCTTTTCTCCTTCAACCTTTAAGCCAGAACCAACCTACTTTCCTCCAAAATTTAAGCTATCTTGTAATAAGCGTGACGGGGTACACCTTCAGCCATACAGCACGCAAATATATTTACGTCCAGGGTAAGAAACCTGCGGCAGGAATAGAAAATCTAACGAGAATTGTAAAGCCAAAGCCCAAAAAGGTGACTTTAAATCCCCTTTTCCCCTCCCACGCTGCAGCGAGCGCACCCGCTCGTGTAACCGATGCTTTGCTAACGTCTCACGGCAGGGACGTGAGTGCATTTACGGAGGGAGCACACGCACGTTCTTTTAAAAAGTGGCGCAACAAGAGAAAAGAAAAAGAAAGCCCTGCTTGCAAACCGAGGCTGTCGGAGTTCGCTGCCGAGAAACGGCTTTGCAGCGCAGGAGCGGAGCGCGCCGCCGTCTGCGCCCTACCTTGGTGTACTTGATCTCCAGGTTGGGCGTGGGCGCGGGCAGGAGGTGCCGCGCCGCCACCAGCGCCGCGGGCTCCGCGCGCGCGCCCGGCGCGGCGATGTCGCTAGAGGTCATGGCGCGGCGAGGCGCGGGCGGCGGCGCTCTATATAGGCAGGTGCGGCCGCGCCCCCGAGGAGCGGGCGGAGGGGCCCGACCGAGGGGCGGGGGCGGGGGCGGCCGGGGCGGGGCCTCTGCGGCGCCCGCGGTCCCGCCCGGCCCACGGCCACGGTCCCGGAGCGCGCGCCAAGGTCACGGCCCGGCCGGCTCCCCGGAGGCGACGGCGGCCCGCGGCGGCGCCCCCTGCGCGTCCCGCGGGGCTGCTCCCGGCCCGCGCTACCGACCCGAGCGGCTGCCCGGCCCGCGCCCACGGCCCGCGCCCTGCCCCGCGCCCTGCCCCGCGCCCTGCCCCGCGCCCTGCCCCGCCGGGGGACGCTCCGTGCCCTCGAGGGCCGCGCCGCGGCCGGGACGGCGCCCGCCGAGCAGCCGCCCCGCGCTCCCGCCCGCGGCTGCCCCCTGCCGGCCCGCTGCGCCCGGGCCCGGGCCGCCGGCCTGAGCTGCGGGGCTGCGCGAGCTCCTGCACCCGAGCCGGCACCTTTGCGCCCAGAGAGCCCCCTCGGAGTGAGATTTGAGGTCCCTGAGCTAAATGCGATGTGCACGCAAACCTTTATGGCGGGCCCTCCCTTCCCCTCACGGAGCGGGTCCGGCAGGGAGCCTGCGGCAGGCTCGCTGCTCCGCGAGTCCGCGGAAAGGACCACGCGACTCCTTGGTCTGCCCCAGGTGCCTTCCGTACCCCAGACCCGGTCCTCCTCCGCGTGTTCAGGGTCCTCCCGCACACCTTCGCCTGAGGCGCCCCAGGAGCTGACACTGCCCAGTGCCCGGGGCTGAGAGGCTAAGAAGCGAGAGTGCACATAGGCGAAAAACACTCCCCGTTAGTGTTGGACTAGTGAAGGTCCCAGGTGCTCAGAACCCAAAGTGTCTGCTCGGAGCGGCGGGAAGGACGGGAGGATCTGCGGACCTTAGGTTAGGCGATCTGAGGTCTGCGATTCACAGGGGATTTCTTTGGCCAAACATGGGGCCTTAATAATGGTTTATGTTCGTGAGTTGCCCTTTGTCAAAGAAAAGCACGCAAGGCAAAAAGTAGGAGCGGAGACTGCAGCTGCGAGGGCTGGGTTTGCGGAGGACAGGCGGCTCGCAGAAAGAGCCCTGCTCCAGGGGATGAGTCTGCAGAGTCGCCCCGGACCTGCGCTGGGCCCGCGGCCAGGCCGGCTCTCAGCTCAGCCTTGCAGGTAGGGAGCGCCTGGCTGTGCGCCTGGGGACCCTCCGGTATGGTCTGCACGTTCCCCAGGGAGAGGCTGAGTCTGCGGGAGGCTGACCTTTGAGTGACTCCTGAAAGGGGAAGCAAGGCTCCCAGGAGAGGAAAGGGCACTCGCTGGAAGGCTGATAGTTTTGGGGGACGGTAGGGGGTTGGAGCTCGAGCCTGGCCGCCAGTCACCTCCAGGTTGTGAAGGTCAGAGTGTGCCGGTCTTCAGGAGCCTCCGAGAAAGGCTGTCCCAGGCGCAAAACCATTGACTCACATCCTCCAAGCACCGGGCTTATTCGTGCACCTTCTGCTGCAGACCCCATTCCATCTCCACGCTTGATACTCCCTCTGTGAGGAAGGAGCAGGCCCCCGGGAGCGATGAGTTTACTCCCATTTACTAGCGCAGAGAAATAAAGCAAATAAATTTTCTTCTCCTCTGGCAGGAAAAGGAGTTCCTATCTCTTGATTTCCTCTAACCAACATCACCAGTGACCTCATCCAGTGACAGCTGGCTGGCCAGTTTGAAAGGCTCCCTCTCGCTTCCTTTGGTGCGACACCTTCCAAGAAGGCAGACCCACCAGCAGGAATGGTGTCTTCTCTTTCCCCTATGCCTGCCTCAGTTGTTGAAACAGCACGGAGCTGGGCGTGGTGGCACACGCCTGTGCTCCCAGCGCTCCGGAGGATGAGGCCAGAGGATCTCCATGAGTTCCAGGCTGGCCTGATCTACGCAGCCAGACCTTGTCTCAAAAATAAATAAATAAATACGTGCATTATTCAATAAGAATTTTTGCTGAGTGGTCTGAGCAATCAGAGCACCGCTGACTGCTCTTGCTGTGGTGGGAGGTGTGAGTTCTCCACACCCTCGCCCCGGAATGAAGAACATTCTCTTCAGCCTTGCCTGACTTCTACCCATCTTTTGCTTTGCGCTTTTCGGTGCAGATGGCTAAGGATTTTTTCCTTCCTGCTGTCCTCCTCTGGGGGCCCTGACCCTCTCTCTCATCTCCAGGTCAGGACTGCAAGCCCCTTTTTGTCTAAGCTCTAATTCGAGGTGGGGACAGAGTGTAGCAGAGAACAGCGATCTAGAACCGCAGTACTTCTTTCCCTCTGTGCCTGGTTTGGGTTTACGTTCCTGATGCCTGCATGGCAGTCAGTCGTCACCTCTCCTTCAGGTTCCTGCTCTTCCCTCCCCTGCTGTCCCTCTGTTATCCCACGTTATTGTCTCTCATTTCCCTCACGGATGTCACAACCGTTAAGAAGCCAGCCTTTGCCAACACCAGCTTCACCTTCCTAACGTTCTTTGTCTTAGTCTTTTCCCCAGTTCGGCTGTGAAGCGTTTTCCCCATCCTTACCCCGTTTCTTTCCCCACTCCCCCCCACCTGTAGTTATTTATTGTTGAGGATATGTCTTGTTTGAAACCTGTGCGAGGAAACCTAAGCTACAGCCCACTCCATTTATTTCATTGTGAAAACAATTTATTGGGCCTGGTGGAGCCAATATCCTGAAGTTGCGGAGGAGAAAAATAAATTCTTGCCTCGTACTTCCTGACCTAAATTACAGAAGGCAGGGTTGTGATTTTAAAGCATCAGCTGTACATTTGACTTCAGGGGATGGAACTGTGACCACTCAGGCTTCTTTTCAGATGCAGTTAGGGGATAAAAGGACTCCTCCCATCAAGAACCCTGCTTTAAAATCAGGAACTGAGCATAGCACACAGATGCCCTCAAGAAAGATACCTTCGGTTTTGACAACTACAAATCCCTTCAACAGGACCCTTGGGTGTTTGGGACCACCTTGGCTGAAGGTGGCCTGTTTAATGGCCCTCTTCTGTCCATTACTGACCATGACGACAGCCCACCTTTTCTAGCAGATACACTTGCATCTAAATTTATCTTCAAAAAATAAATCACATCTCATGGCATTTCTCTCTTCAGTGTTAATTGAATTGGTTGCTTAAATGTCTCAAGTCTAATGATTTGGAAGAAGCACATTGTTTGAAATATTAAAAATTAGGGCCCCTAGGTTGTATGCAGAATGATGTCAGGGCTGACTTTAGATGTAAGTGTCTCCTAATGAGCTCATTCATCTCAAATGTGATGTGTCTGGCCACTTTGTTCGAAATGTTTCCTGAAAATTCTTACAGGAAAGCTTAATGCAAGGCATATTTATAGAGAAATGGTATTTATGTATTAACAAAAGCTTATAAAAAGCTTTTACATACCTTTATTCAGAAATGCTTAATGAAGTATTTTGGACCCATTATGAAAACGTCTATAAAATAAAATCACTTATTTTTTATTTAATGTCAATATTAACTTTTTATTGGCAATCTAAATGCTCATTTAATTATGCTCTTCCTTCTAAAATGCAGAAGAAACGAGGCTAAGATTATGGCATTTATGAACCATAAAAATTCTCTGAATATTAAGCGCTGCTTTCCTTAAAGCGGCCTCTGGTCACTCGATCCTGGGGAGAGGGGCACTTGTGCTCCCAGGGAGTAAGTCACTAGTTCGCTATGGCTCCAGAAATCTATGTCCCGATATATAACATAATTCTCTCCTGTTAAAATATATCCTCCCCTGGGGTTCCCAGGAGACCGTTCTAAAAGTAGAAACTAGGTTTGCCTCTGTTGTAAAGCTACAGTCTGCTTCATCTGTGTTCGCAAGGCTGCAGTCTGGCACAGAATCGAGCTCAGCACTCCATCAGTAATCACTCCTTGGGAGAGTCAGACTTCCGGCCTGCGGCCCTCCCAGCGCCTGCGGAAAGGCATGAGCGCCCTCTGCAGCTGACCACGGGTGTGCGCGGGCAGATGGGCCCGCCAAACCCAGCGGTGGCCTGGCTGCAGTGTGTTCTATCTGAGGCTGGCGAGAAATCTTCAGATCAAAGTTGAATTCTTTTGGAGGAAAACATAGACTGAGACAAATTTTAGACTTCAGTTAGTTTAGAAGGACTTTCATTAAAAGATATTTAGATGTTAGGGAAAGAACAGCAGTGTTGTGAGGCCTCCTTGCGGTGGACAGCACGGTCCTTTCACCCCTCAGCAAGTGCCCACCACCCGACGACACAGCCAGTGGCGCTTAGGGTCCCGGAGCAAGTCACACGGACAAGCCTCAGCTGGGAGCAGCTCTGTCTTTTCACGGCGAGGGAGGAGAGTTGTGACAAGGACGAATCCAGAATTTCTCTCTTTTCCCCTGCAGTGCTTGATATGTCACTTGTGAGGTTTGTTTTTTCCTCTTTCTACGCTCCTTGTTTACACTTTCCATTCTCGCTTTGAAAACCCCTATTACACCGAGCTCTCACCCCAGCGTCCGCCCGCTCCTGTGCACGCACCTGCTTCCCAAGTCCTTTTGCCCTTAGAAAAATGGTCCACCCCAGGCTCTTCTGCATCGGGAATTCTCAGGGACACAGTCTGGAACAGAGAGTCACGTTGGCAGCCCTGAAAGCCAGGTGAAATGGGCAGGTTTGTGTCCCCTGTGACCTGCTAGACGGGCCCCGGCACAGTCACAAGGGACACTGTGGAAGCCAACAGGACAGGAGCATGGGTTTCTTTCTCCTCAGCCTCCCAGTCCACTGTGTGAGAGGCACAGGCACAAGTGGGTGGTGCACAGGGCTGGACACGAACCTCCTGGGGAAACAGCCCCAGCCAAGGTGAGGCTGGCCTTCGGCCTGCTCCAGGGGCACGGGTTACTCCCTCAAGCCTGAAACACTTCCTCCCTCTGCAGGTCAGGTTATTTCAGGACTCACTGGCCACATCTGACGTGCCAAGCAGCAACACGGGACTTATAAGGAGCACAGAGGTGTGTGGCAGGTCTCCGCCTCCAAATTCACAGTGAGGTCAGGGGGACATTAACTGAATGCAGGAAGCCGAGCAAGGGCCATAGGAGACAGGAGTCAGAACGTCACTGCAGAGTCAGCATGAAGAGGGAGAACCCTTTCAGGCCTCTGCTATGGGCCTCTCTTTCTTGCAGGTGCTACAGAGGACAGCAAAGACAAGGACACCCATGCTTACAGCGGCACAGTTTGTCATGGAAAACCTTGGAAACGGCCCGATGCCCGTCAGCTGGTGAGTGGATAAAGAAGATGTGTGTTATACAACGGAGCACTACTCCGTTATAAGGAAGGATAAACTTGAGACATTTCCAGGTACATGGATGCACCTTGAGACCACACTCCGAAGTGAAATAAGTTGAACACACATGTGTAAATACCATATTGTTTCTCTGGTATCAGAAACCGTAAGTGTAAATAAGGACCAGAATGTATAAAAGACTTTCAAAATCGGAAGAAAATGCTCATTTGGGAAGGGGAACTAAGGAGGGGAAGGGGGACATGATGTCAGGGAAAAAGAAAAAAATGACAGAAGAAGGGAAAAATGGAAACAAAGCTTTTGTAAATAAGGAGGGAAAGGGGTTGCGGGGAGGGTAGGGGATGGGGAAAAAGCAGAATGAAGATATATCATGTACAGGTACAAAGCCCCCGTGAAAAATGTGATCATTATGCACCAGTAAACTTACTAAAAAAGAAAAATGTACAGACAATAATTTTATTTTTTAATTTATTGTACATTTTATTTTACTTTATTTATTTATTTTTGTCTTTTTGAAACAGGGTCTCTCTATGCAGTTCAGGTTGGCCTTGAACTCACTTTATAGCCCAGGCTGGTCTCGAACTCGCAATGATCCTCCTGCCTCAGCCTCCCAAGTACTGGGATTACAGGCGTGCACCACCACGCCCAGCTAGACAATAATTTTCAATTAAAAAAATAAGATATGTTTTCTAAAACATGACACAACCAGAAGCTACTTAGACATTTTTTAGTGTAAAGATAATTGATGTTATCTACCAAGACAACTCTTTGTGAAATTGGGATTTTCAGAAGCAAAGACTTGGAACTAAGATACTGCCTCCCACTTCTCCAATCCAGATTTGGTGACCTTAGGCACGTGACACTTCAGTGCAAGCATAGAGGAGAAAACATAGGAGAAGCCAAGGGCAGCCTTTTCCTTGTCCCCACGTAAGAAGAAAGGAGAGCATTACACATGACACTGTCCTGTGTTTCTAATGCTTACATACCTGCTACAGACATGTCGCTACCTGCTTAGGCATTCGTGAACTAGACCAATGGTTTCCAACCCTGGATCCAAATATAACCACTCAGGGAGCTTTCAGAGGATGCCTAGTCCTACCCAACTGTAGATGGGACCCAACACTTGCTGCTGTTTGCCAGGGCTCCTGGGGCCTCTGAGCACAGTGTGGCCAGGGGCCCAGCAGGGACCCCGCAGAAGGCAGGCACCGTGCATTCCGCACTATGCTCTAAACCTCCAGCCTGGAAACTTGGGCTCCATGCCATCCCACTTTGCAGTGCTCTTGCTTGGCTATTTTTAATTTAATATTTGAAAAACACATGAAACCTCAAATGGATTGACCTTTCTGCTAATGTATTTCACCTAAATTAACAGGGGCAATTAACTAATTTATATTGGAATCTTGCACTTTCCAGTCCACATTTATCAACGCTTAAATACTTAATCTAGTGTTGCCGCTTAAATTTTTTATTATTACCCTTTAAATCTGAAGAAAAGCCTTATGCCTAATTAGTCAAACTTACATATTCAATTAACAGATTCATTATAGGCTAATGAATACGGAGGCAGGACTAGGGCAACATCTGCCTGCCAACCTCAAGAACCCAAACTGTCCTGCTCTGAAACAGGAAGTGATCTGCAACGTACCTGAAGCAGTTGAACCTTCCACTCGTAGGAGTTTCATGGATTTACTAATGCAGGAGAAACAATCTGTTGTCCAGAGACACTGCCCTTTCAGAGGACTATGGAAATTAGACTTGCAGAAGAAACGTATCTGGCCAGGCATGGTGCGGCACACCTGCAATCCCAGCACTGGGGAGGCTGAGGCTGGAGGATGACAGAGGTCAAGGCCGGCCTCGCCTACATAGTGAGAGTTTAGGCCAGCCTGAATTACTTTTCGAGACCCTGTCTCAAAAATTAAAAAGAGAGAGAGACAGAGAGACAGAGAGAGAGGGACAGAGAGAGAGAGACATATCTATCTGAAAACACTTTCTGGTATAAAAATGTGCTGGCCTAAGTTGTCATTCCAAATTACTGAATTTTTCTAACTTGAGCTTCTAGTCAGTGCTTAGGAAAATAAATTCAGTGACAAAATTAATATTATGAATTAAACAAAATCTTGATCTTATTATAATATACTTTAGGATCATTCAAACTTGTCTGATTTTTATAGCTTTGCACATATGTCCAGGCATTATTTATAAAATTGGATGTTTCTGTCTTCAGTTATATTTGAAGTCTAAATAATGCACAGATTTAAAAGAAATTTCCATAACATTTTCAATAATACTTTCCATAAAAATTCAGATGTATTACCAAAATGATGTACAGAAATAAAAATCCAGAAGTTTAATAACTGAAAATATGATAGAAATTAATTTTAAATCTCTGAATTATTTAGATTCCAAATATAACTAGTGTACTCAGAGGGGCCAGGAGAGTACACAAGCAGGGCCTGGTACACGTGGCAGAGGCCCCTGCAGAGATAAATGCACGAGGGGTACACCGCACTAGGAGCATGCGGTCCCCTCTGCAAGGAGTGGTCTCACAGTCCGCTGTTCACACCCAGCAGCATTTGCAAGCCTCGGCGGCCAAGCACCAAACCCCACCATCAGACCGCATGAAATCGCCCTTTCAAGCCTCAGCCTGTGTTCTGGAAGGAAAGGACATGTCCTTCGCAGGGGCCGTGCGCAGGAAGGTGAGCAGAGGCCAAGGAGCTGGCTGAGCCATCCCACCCTCAGCCCGAGTGCGGCAGATGCTCGGGAATCAGAAGGCGTCTTCCAGGGCGCCTGGGTCCACTCTCGTGGACCAAGGCCGGCCTTGACCTCTGTCATCCTCCAGCCTCAGCCTCCCCAGTGCTGGGATTGCAGGTGTGCCGCACCATGCCTGGCCAGATACGTTTCTTCTGCAAGTCTAATTTCCATAGTCCTCTGAAAGGGCAGTGTCTCTGGACAACAGATTGTTTTCCCACTTCCTCAGGCATTCTTTGACGTCCCCACGAATCACCACAGTGTTCCTTCCTGACAGTCAGATTTGTGGCCGAGGAGCATTTGGCAATGTTAATCAATAAAATACTGTTACGTAACAGGCATGAAGTGTGGTACTGATTCTTTAAATGGGCACCTAGATGGACCTTACACCCTAAAACTGCTCACAGTTTTATACTGATAAGAATTTTGTAAGAGGTCATTACATTTAAAAATCTGAAGAAATAGTTTATCTCAATAATTTATTTAAAGGTTTGATATTTACCCATTTAACTTCTATCTTATGTTTTAATTTTAACAGGAAAATTTAAGTATTTTAGCAAATATGACTTTTTGAAATATCTATTTTAAAATATCTCTGAAAAATAATTTACTGTTTCTATTTTTATTTAATTCACATTTTTGGTGAAAGTATATTCAAATTTGTACTCTTTGAATATAATTCCCTTTTTTTTTCTGCAGTATTATACCCTGGACCCAGGGCCTTCACACTCAACTATATCCCAGCCATATCCCAGCCCTTTTTTTTGAGATGAGGTTTTACTAAATCTGAAAGCTGTTCGGGTTGGGTTTGAATGGGCAATTTCAGACTCTCAGAGTGCTAGATTACAAATGTATGCCACCATATTCAGTTAAATTATTACTCTTATTAGCACCAAATTATGTGAAAAACTTGATTAAAACTATATAGCAATTGTTGATGAACTAAACACAAAAGTAATTAATTTAATTTGTGACCCATGTGAGTCTTTCTTACTTAATCAAACATTGCTGACACTTCTATAGAATGCTAAGACATACACCATTGCAGCTAGGCTTAGTAAATATTGATACTGTGCTTTAATTCAAATAAACCATATAACCGTGTATTTAAAATCTTGTCATCATGAAGGTGTATTTGCCAAAGTAGCACATAATATTATACTAAGTTGGAAGTTTAATTTGAAATTGTAAAATATGCACATGTGTGATCTTTGGATCTCTAGTTATTCTTTCCCTAGACCGCTAGTAGTTAGTGTCAACTGTAAAAGTTTTCTCTCTTTTAATAGTTTGTGTGTTTACCTTTTTAAATAATGAAAAGGACTCTGGATCCAGGAAACCCAAATTCTGTCTAACTCCCCATTCTGTGGAGTCCCTGAAAACACACACAAGTACGTGAGTGCTTGGCCCCATAGAAGATGTCATTGCTAGTATGCGTCCCCATAACAACACGGCAAAATTTAACTTAAAAGCTTATGCATACTACAAAAGGAAAATAACTCTTTGTCCATGCTGCAAACCTTTTCTCAAAATTGAAACAAACAATCCAGGCACAGCTGAGCACAAGAAGCTGTGATATAACCACTGCATCACCCTCCCAGTGCAAGGCTCCCACACTGCGAGCTGCAGGCCGTGGGCACCCCCGTGAGGAGCTCTTCCTTCAGGCAGCAGGGGTTCAGGGAGAGCTCCGTGCCCTTGGGGTGCCCCGTGGGAAGGACCAGAAAGAAAGTGGCTCTGTCCACATGGACATCTGCACGGCGTTTGAGCTCGGCCTATCTGATGGAAGGGCAGGGAGTGAGACTAGCTTGGCAGCAGAAAAAGACCAAGGCTGGTCTGGGGAAAGTTTAGAGCTGGTGTGACGTGCCTCTCGAGGAAAGCTAGGGTAAAGCCAGCCGACTGGAGGAGCCAAGAAACTGGCTCAGCAAGAAGGAAAGCTGAAGCCCATCAGCTCTCTGGGTCTCTCACACTGAATAGGCTTTTTACAAGGTAGTATCACCTGGGGTAGTGGTGACGGGTCCTAGAGCATGTTCCCCTTCACCATCGTAAACGGCCAGACAAAAGCAAGAAAGATCCAAAAGGTTATGCATGGATTCAAAGGACCCTTAGGTGTGGGAAAAATCCCTGGGTGCCCAGGAGGTGATGAAGCAGAAGGGCTGTGAGGTGCCTGGAGGAGCCCCAGCCATGGTCCCAGATCTGGCCCGTAGCACCCAAGGAGTAGGCAGGCCTCAGCACTAACTCTTCCTTTGCCAAGTTGTGCGTCTTCCCTCTGCAGTGTTTTCCTCCTGTCCCTTCTCTTACATCTGGTGCTGCTCACGGGTCCTGGAACACATCTGTGGTACAGCACGTGTAGCACTGCAAAGTTACACAATGACAAAATGCATTTCAGGTAAGGTTAAATGGTACCAGATTAGCTCCTGGGCGACATGGAAAGCCAGAATGCTCTGAACCACTCATAGGCAGAGAGGATATCTAGGTTGTTGGAATAAAGCTGTGTGTCCTGCTTCCGATCTGGAACACAAATCCTCCCGTGGCAGGGCTGGATCAGATGCCCTTTGAACATCTCAAATGTGACCATATGCCTCTTCTCCTAAATTGTCCCTGCTGCCTGCAGGGTGAGGTCCGAATGCCTCGACCTGACCAAGGTCTGATACTGGAAGCTTCATAACAGGAAATTTGGAAGTAGACCAGTTAATGGAGTCCAAAAAGATATTGAGAGTCCATGCCTTGTTCAGGCTTTCCTAAACTTTTTCATCATTTTTTCAGATAAAATAGGTCCCTGTGTTCCTCTCAGACCTCTTGAACCGGTCTCCCGAGAAAGGGCCCAGAATTTTGCTTGCTTAGCCACTGTCGTTCTTCCCCTCGAGCATCTTCTGCTAGGTGGTTTCGGGAACACTGGGAGTCCCGCCCCTTTCCTAGCATATGGGTCCCCAGGACAACAGGCTGCACTAGCCCGTGAGGGCAAGGACCAGAAGGGGGCCTGGAAGGACGAGTAGGTGTAGTGAGACTGTGCACCTCACTGCAGTCCCGCCAGCCCACGGAGAGCCCACTCAGGTCCACCCACAACTTCTGGAAGTTGGGATCCTGCCTGGGGCACAGGGTTGCCTGCCACTTCCCTCATCCCTGTGGGGCCACAACAGCAGCCACTCTTGGGCCCCAGGGGTAGACATGGGCTGTGGGAAGGACGCAGAGGTAGGAAAGTCCTGGGCTGGGAGCGGGGTACACACTGTTGTCCTTGGCTTGTTTGTCCAGGGACAGGTGAGTGTCCACAGGAGCTGCCCGTGGACACAATGCAAAGCCCAGCAGTTTTGCCCTTGGCCTCCCAGCCTTGCCTTTTCCCTGCCCTTCGTCAGCTCTTGCTCCTTCTGCCTCCAGGAGCCCAGGCTCCCAGGCCGTCTGTGTGGGATCCAGAGAAATGGCCCTGCTTCCCTCAGCTGCGTCTCACTGAAGACAGCAGTCAGCATGGCCAGGCAGGGGGCACTGTCTGGCTTCCGCTCTGGTCTACCTGTATCGTTAATGTAAATGCAAAGGGAGAAAGAGTAAACTGTTTTGGGTCACAGTTCACTAGAAGAGTATTTGTAATAGGAAGTTAAGGCTGTCACCTTGTATTCAGACTGGTAGTGTCTTCAAGACTGCAGTGAGGTTTCATTAAGGCCGCAGTGTGCTCCCCGCTTACATCAGGGACGCACATTTAATGAGTGGGGATTCTTTGTTAAGTACGGGATTGTGTGAAACATTTGCAATTTGGGGAGCATACGAAGGATGCTCCCACCACAGGACAAGAGCTTGTCTTTCTGAGTTGCTCACAATCTGGGGAGGAAAAAATCCAAACAAGGTGTGTCAGATGGAGATGGAAACCGGCAAGGCCTCGGAAGGGAAGAACCGAGAGGGTGAGGCCGGGCTCTGCGGAGATGCTGCCCTGGGATGTGGACTTGGAGCCTGTGTTGGTTTGGGGGATATTTACAAGGGGAACAATATAAAATAGGACACATATTTTTAAGATTATTTATAATAGTCACCCAAAGAATAATATACAAAAGAGTGCAGGAAACCTGCCCACACACTAAGACCAAGGAATCTAGCTGAGGGCCTGGATCCTACAGAAATGTCCTGCGTGAGTCCAGCTGAAAACCTAGAGCTCATAACAACGCCTCCCACGAGTCTAACTGGAGGGCCAGAGCCCGTAATGATATCTGATGCAGGCCTGTTTCATGAATATGTGCTGCAGAGGCCCAAAGGTCAGTGGTGGAAATCTAGGAAGTCTGTGCCAGCGGGATGAAGGATCTGTGCTAGCGGGCTGAGGGATCTGCACTGGACCAGGAAGCAGCATGCAAAGTAAGAACCAGAGCTTGCCTGAAAAGCACCACAGCTGTCCTCAGCAACAGTGAGGTCCCGAGCTCCTCTGATGATCAAGATGGCCGAGTTCCCATCAGGGAAGCCAATGCAGGAAGCTTTTCCAGGAAACCAGCAGTGCGCTATCTTCCCCTCTGGAGCTAGGAAGCGATGCTCAGAGTGAGGACCAGAGCTCCCCCAAAGTGAACTGAAGCCATTCTTAGTGCCAGTGAGGTCCCGAGCTCCTCAAAGAATAAAAACAACCAAGTTCATCAGGAAAGCCAGCATGACAAACTCCTTCAAAATACTCAACAGCTCCTTGCAGCTTCTACCAGCTCCGACAGCCTCTCTCAGCTCACAACAGCCTCTCTTCTCCAGGTCTGCCTCTCATGCTGCTGGCAACAGTCCCCAGGTGGGCCTCGCACACCCGGCACCGCGCTTACTCAGTTAGCTGGGGGTTATTAGTTGACACCAGTTGTCAGTCCACTGCAGAACCCAAGAAATTTTGCACCAGGGAGTTAATAGGGAGCGTGGAAGGCAGTGCCAGCGCGAGGAGCTAGGTGTCCAAGAGAACAGAGCTGTGTAAACATTTGCAATGTGGAAGAAGGAGAAGGAGGAGGAGGAGGAGGAGGAGGAGAGGAAGAGGAAGAAGAAAAGGAGAAGAAAAGAAGAAGAAGGAGAAGAAGAAAAGAAGTAGGAGGGGAAGTGGGAGGAGAAGGTGGCAACAGAACAGCTCAGTGTGGACAGCGCACAGACCACATGGTGAGGGGTAGGGGGGAAGGATGTTGGACACAGGCTGGAGGAAGAGGGTCACTGAAGCAATGGACTCCATGATCTTTCAAACCTGGTCTCAGGAGTGCATTACCCAAGCTGCAGCATCTCCCGCCCTGCATCCAGGGAAGAGGTCTGCCTGAGAGTTTGTGGGCTTGGTGTGTCTGAGCACTATATCTGGGAGCAGTTATGAGCAATGGCTGTTGTTGGGGTTGCTAGGTTTGGGGGTGATTTTATACAGAAATAGGCAGCAGCACTTTACTTCAGAACACTAGGGAGCCAGGGAAAATGTTTGCTCTCGGGAAAGGGCCCAGAATTGCAGATTGGGAAGACAGCCCGGGGACAGTGCAGAGGTAGAGGCAGAACCGAGGCAGCTTGGAGCTGAGAAAACGGTCCCGAGAATGAGCGTCACGGGGCCACTGCCAGGGGAAAGTAATGTAGGAACACATTTTTGAATTTTTAGGAAAATGTTCTTAATTTTAGTTTTGTTTTAGGACCTTCTTAGTTTTATGGACCCCAAAAGTAATAGTCAGGAAGGAGAGCGAATTCCAGGGCTGATTTCCTCCTGCTCTCCCTACCCCCATCTTTCCTTTAGACCTACATCCTGGGCCTTTGGGTCTGTTTTCATGATGGCTCATTGTTATGGTTTGTGTCCCCCAAAGCCTCACGCAGGTTTGGATGGGGCTTTTTCACAGGTGGCTGAGTCTAGAGTGTGTGACTGGTTCCTGGTGCAGTGCTGGGACTGAAATGCTGGGACTGAGGGTGGGTGACTGCTGAATCAGTCCACTGATTGGATTGGCACCATCCTAGTCCCACTAGGCCGGATGCAATACAAGGGAAAGAAAGAGGCTTTTCTCCTCTCTCTCCATTGCTGCTTTTGCTGTCTTTTGCTGCCGTGAACTGTTGCTCTCTACCAGAGCCACCCTGCCTTGGAGCCAGCCGAGTATGGACTGAAACCTCCACAGGCTGTGAGCTAAACAAACCTTTCTTCCTTTAATTTAGGCGTCAGGTGTTTTTCCTCAGCAACAAGGGAAAAGTAACTAAGACACCCGTTCCACTCTAAGGACATGCAGGGGCTGACAACCTAATTTCTGTCTTTCTCCTTCCCTTTAATCCAAGTTTGAAAGTCAGTAGTATCACAGCCTCACTCTCTAAAGTTTCTATGCTAACTCTTCAACATCTAAGTTTAGCCCTGAGGTTTTGTAGGGTGCATAGGAGCACAGGATAGGAGGAAAACGGGGAGACAAATCATGACTCTTTGCCACAGATGAGTACAATAAGGGTAATAGTGAGATATACATTGTGATAGGGCCCTTCCTGACACTTGGGGTGGAAACTTTTTACAGTGTAGCAATACTGGCCTCTGTGTAGCACAGGTAGCTCTAATGTAACTCTGTAACGTAAATCCCACACAACAAGACTGTAGTGTGGTACTGTGTACAGAGGAAGACAAAGACAGAAATGGCATAAAAGGCTGCAGCTACACATACAGCACTCAGCCTTTGGCTACCAATCTGCTGAGAGCCGCCCAGTGCTGACCCAAATAAAGCTGCCTCCTTGGAAAAAGCCATCAGTGTCCCCCGTCTTCTACACGAAAATACCACAGCAATGTGATTTGTGTTAGTGTTGCATTTGACCCTGAAGGTACTGTAAATCCTGAAGGAATACAATATGTTTATTATTATAAAAGGTGTCATTGTCTAAAGTAGTATTCATTATTTAACAGCATTTGCTACTTACAGTAAGATTCATTAACTGCTATCAACTGTCTGGTAAAATGCAAAAGCTTAAGGGATATTTTGGAAAGTGATGCAGGCCCAAAGCAAAACTAATTAAACGTTTTCCTCCACCTTATTTATGCTTCACCCTTCCTGCCAGAAGTGAAACTCATCTCTAGATTTATCTAAGAACAGTTGGCAAGGAGATCTCACAGGCACAGCCAAGCATTTTATTCATCTTAGTGACAGTTTTCCTTCGACTTTTTTGGAATTTATCAGGCAATTTTTCTCTACCAGAGTCTTTCATATTCATTATCTTACTCCATCCTAACATCAAGCCCACAAAGTAGTATTTTTATCTCCATTTTATAGTTAAGAAAACTTTTCTGGTCAGGTGTGGTGGTGCACACCTATAAACCCAGTATTCTGGGAGGCTGAGGCAGGAGGATTGCAAGGTAGAGCCCAGCCTGGGCAACTTAGTGAGATTCTGTCTCAAAAATAAAAGATTAGAAAGGGCTGAGGATGTAGGACCCCAGGGACTTCCCCGTGTGAAGTCCCTGGGGTCAATCCTCGGTGTTGGGGAAGGGAGAGAGACAGAGAGAAAGAGGGGGAGAAGGGGAAGGAGGGGAAGGACGACAAGGAGGAGTGGGAAGCAAGAGAAGGGAAAGGAAAGGAAGAAAAGGAAAGAAAAGAAAAGAAGGAGAAAGAGAAATCTCTTATGTATGCAAGCTAAATGTCAGTTGAGCACTCTTAATATTCAGTACTTAATAATCAAGCAGAGTCTTGAAGCGAAGTATCTTGGCTTTCAAATTCAGAATACTTTTCCCTCTCTGGCACACAGAGTATGGTGAACTCGGGCCACATCTGTACAACATGGTCATTGAAGGTAAACCTCACAATTATAAGAATTTAATTTGCTTTTGTTCCCGGGATGGCAAAAGTGACATATCGTATTCACATGTCCGGGTGAATGTTCAGCTCTCAGCTGCACAGCACACAGAACTCCAGAGTCTGCGTCAGCCTCGGCCGATGCCTCGCTCAGCCCGTCTCGGTCGGGTCAGAGGCTGAGGGCTGGCCTGGCTGTCACAGCCCAGGTTCAGAGACAGCGGTTTGTTGGGCCTCTGCCTCCTGTCAGTCCTGTGACCCGGAGCAGTGGCTTAACCTCCTCCCTGTGTCTTAGCTGGTTCAGCTGCTAAGTGTGGGTGACGCTGGGTCTGCCCTGGGGATTATGAATTCACGTAGACAAAGCACTTAGAACATTGCCTAGAAAACAGTCCCTGCGACTTATGCACTATCACTGCTATCAATGCCACAGTTCAGGTCGATACCACACACTTAAGTGTAAATGTATGTGTACATATGTACAGAGCGGGGCGCTTTTCTTCTTTTGCAGTTTAACTTTCCAACCAACACTTAAGGATTTTCAATACCTAGAGTAGGTATTGAAAAGCCAATCATCTTTCTCCAATTATAATGGGTACTAGACAGAGACAAGCAACGACTCGGTTCAGCCTGGACACCGTGACAGAATCCTAGGGTCCAGGCAGCTTGCACAGGAGAGATGTGGCCTCTCCCCAGTGGGAGGCCGTTGTCCCACGCCAAGTGCTGGCAGGGCTGGATTCTCCTCAGCCCCTCTCGGCTGGAAGTTGGGCACCGTGATCTCGTGGCCTCTCCAAAGGTCTTGCCTCTGTGAGCACACTGCCAGGTCTCTCAGTGACTCCATTTCCTCTTCTTACAAGGATGCAGGCCGACTATGTAAGGCTCCCACCCCAAGGGCCTCGTCTGAACATAATCACACTTGTAAAAGACTTATCTCCAAATGCAATTAGTTATGTTCTAGGACTTTGACATGTGATGGAAGGTTCATATGTGAGCAGTACTTGCATGACTTTATCTCGACAGGTTCCGTAGGTGGGAGCTGTGACCCTTCGTTGGGTTTGTGTCTGTCCCCACAGTTACCCAAGGAGACCATCCCACGCAGACCTATGCAGATGTGTAGCTGCAACACGGGGCATGCCACCCTCTTCGGATTTCAGCTGGAGCTCCGAGGTATACGAGTGCCACGCCACCCTCCAGGGCCGCCCGTGTCACTGCCATTGACCTGCCAGGTCTGCTGTGCCCGTCTGTGGGCAACACTGACCCAACATCAACCCACGTCCCCCCAGGAGTGGGCTGCCAAAGATGCCAAGGGTTGTCAGAATATTCTCTGTTGTTTTACCTCCCTTTAACTTGAAAGTAGCTATGCACTGGCTCTTTCAAGGCAGTCATGAGAAGGCCTGAACACAAAGAAGAGGAATGCACTGGAAGCAGCAGGGAGGATGTGATGGCAGGACAGGAAGCCTCAGGTCACATCTCCTGCGGGAGGTGAGCATCTCGCGAGACTGGGATGTACAAGTTGATGTGAAGATACCAGTTCCTGTAAGGGGCCAAATCTGCCAGCTCTGCTTGTCCTGCTGTTCTATTGTCTGCTTGTCCTTGTAGTGGACTGACTAATGGTCAACCTGTAGCACCCAGCTGAACTGAACTGGCCTGGTGCTGGGAGTGAAAGGCCCACCCAAGGATTGTCGCCAACCGCATAAAAGGAGAACTGGAGGGGAAGATATTGTGCTGCTGATTCTTCTGGAGAAGCTTCTCACGCTGGTTTACCTAATATGAGCTCAGCTGTTCTCATTGTCGGAAGTGCTTGGGACCTCACTGTCACTGAGGATGGCTGTGGTCCTCTTCAGGGGAGCTCCGGTCCTTGGCTTGAGCGTCACTTCCTGGCTCCAGTGCAGATCGCCGAGCCTACTGGCACAGATATTCATTCTAGCTTCCGCCACTGAACTTTGGGCTTTCTCGGTGCAGATCCTTGATACAGACTTGCATGAGACATTGTCCTGGGCTTTAGGCCTGCAGCTGGTCTCATGCAGGGCAGGGCCCTAGGTCTTCAGCTATACTTGTGCAGAACATTGCCAGGGGATCCAGGTCCTCAGCTGGATGCTGTGGGTCTCTAGTGTGTGGACAGATCTCCTGCACTCTTCTGCCTTTGACTCTTTGGGTGAATGTTATCAAATAAACCTACAATTGACGTGTCCTGTGTTAAACCTGTTTCCTTGTAAACCCTGATTACAACAGTCCTAACCCACCTGGAGAGCTTTGCTGTCCTCAGGAGCCACAAGCAGTAGGGAGAGTAATGGGGGCAGGGCGCAATGTCGTCCTTAGTGATGAATGATCTAGGACACACGAAGGAGGCTTTACCTGTGGTTGATTATCTAGATCAACCCAAAGGCTGCCATACCAGGCGGACGAGGCCAAGCCAGGAATTCTTCCAGTGCAGAAGTGGCCTACGTTTGCTTGCGAGGTGAGGAGGATTCAGAATCTGAGCTTTTCTGTGGTGCTTCTGGCCGCACAGCTTCGGACTCGGACTGCAGAGCCCAGGCTGCTCCTGGCTCCCTGGCACAGAGCTCCCAGCTTTCTCCACAGATTTCTTTACATTTTGCAAGCTCATCTTCGAACTCTTCGTTAGGATAAGAGGAGGGCCGTGTAACCAGGGCGACCGTCTCGGAGTGAAGTCCATGTAGTCCATGTAGTCCAAGTTCCCAGTCTCCAAAATTATCTTGGCTCATTTCCTTCGTGTTTCTCCAGAATTCATGGGCATCACACATTCTTGTCCTATTATTTAACCAAAATGTTTCTTTCCCTCTCCTAACTAGACAGATGCCCCTGGCCCATGACACTAGCGCTTCCACAACTTTATTTCCTTTCAAAGATATTTATCCCCTTCTAGAAAGAAACATACCCTGAATTTGCTTAATTCTTCCCTTCTGATCTGTCTTTGAATCATAACGTGAAGGAATTATAAATTTACCTGCCTAAAATCATGTTAAATTTGTCAATAAGATTATGAAGTGGAGGTGATGTCACTGTGAGAAAACTTTGGGTCTGGTCTTGGAATCTGGCTTTGGATTCTAATTCCACTGTCACCAACTCTGTGAGTTCAGGTAAATTCGTCTCTCTGACCCTCTGCTCGCTCACGTAGGGAACAAGAAGATGGACACCCAGAGTATGCTGAAGACTGTGTAAGGTATCATTTATAAAATGTTATACCTAGTACAGGGCTTACCCGTAGTAGGTAGTGGCATATTTGGCTTAAATTCAAATCATTTGTATTAGTCTTCTTCTGTTTTCTTACCAAAAAAATTTTATTGTGAAACAATCTCAAACGTACTCAAAAGGAGAGTAGGGATTATAATGAAGCGCAATGTCCCTACTACCCACCTTTAAATTCACTGATGCCTGAGTAATTCATTGTCTCTAACTTCTCACTTTTCTCCTATAGTAGTTAAAAGAGAATCCAAGACACTGGGCGATCTCACGTATAACTACTTCAGTATACACCCTAATGGCTATAACCTTGTTATAGCTAACAGAATTAAGAGTCACTCTTTACTATCATCTATAACCCAACACATACGCAAATATTTATGGTTATCTTGAAAGTGTCCTTTGTAGGTAAATTGTTGAAATAAGAATCCAAACAAAGTCCACGTATTGCATTCACTGTAATATGTTTTAAGAGCCTTTAGCTTAACGTAATCCCCAGTCCCTTGCGGGTTTTATGCCGTTGATTTGTTAAAAGCTTAACAGACATATTATTTATATCATGAAACAGTTTATGAGGTATGATAAAAAATAGTGAATGCTTAATTTTTTAAAAAAATTATTACAGTAAGAGACACATTGCCATTCATCTCCCCCAAAATACTTCCCTTTGCTTCAAGCGCACACCTGTTGTTCCCGCCACTTTCTACAGCAGTTCCGGAGTCCTCTTTTGTACCTTTAGTTGTGTTGTTACAGCTGCCTTGATGTCCTGAAACGATTCAAAACATTTACCTTTCAAGGTCATTCTGACTTTGGGGAAGACCCAGAAGTCACGTGGTGCCAGATGCAGTGAGGAGTGGGTGAGGACACACAGTAATGGTTTTATCGGCCTTTCCAGGGGATGGCAGTGGCCGGCCGATGTCTGATCATACCCTGTGAACAGACAGAACTGCTTCCAGAAGTGGCCAGAACAATGGGATAAATCTCTTCACAATGCAGGGAGTACTTTCCTGGGTTAACGGCAGGGTGTCTTCAACTGTAGTAAATTTTTAAAATTCTAAACATTCCCCATATATTTTGATCATTCCTCATACATTCTTAATTCCGTTCACCAGTGTGGGAAAATTGATGACTATATGAGAGGATTGATTAAATGTGTGTTTAAATTTCATGGGCAAGAATACTTTACAAGGGTGCTAAAATTTGCAGTCTTTTGAGGATGGGTAATGACATATTTTAAATGGATTTTCTTTTCTTTTCCTTCTCTTTATTTTTTCTTGTGGTATGGGAGAGCAGACACAGGGCTTTATTGCCTGCTGCAGCCTTCTATCATAGAGTTACATCTTCAGCAACTTTTAAGAATTTTTAAATCCATTTTGTAAAGCCTTTCCTGCCACACACCCCGGGCTATTGCACCGCTGGTGGCAGAGCTGTCCGGCTGAATGACACTCCTGTAGCCTACATTGCCCTTCCTGGATTGCTGCGTTGGCCGGTTGTTGCTTTGTCTGTTTTTAATGAGATGTTATTTGGGAAACTAGGATGCCCCTAGTGAATCGATTACTTTTTAAGGCAACATTTGTTTCTCATGCAGAGACATTGCCTTAGAATTAGCGTTGCATCAGGCTGTATTTAAGACAGTGGCTCCTCACCCCAGGAGGGGTAGAGTAGGAGTTATTCAGAAGACAACAGTCATCTTCAATTAAAGACAACTGAGGTTTTAAATTCTGGATAACTCGGAACCCCCGAGTAACATCCTCCCAGTTGTCCAGCTATTCTTTCACAATATTGAGTCAGTTTATATGATTCACCCAGCAGTTTCAAAAATAAATCAATGCCATGCCTCACACGAGGAAATTTAAGAGATGACATAGACATACCAAGGAAAGACATATGTCCTCGAGGACTCCCGTTTTGGGAGGGAGGACAGTCAGTGGGCACACACAGTTATAATGTAAAGTATGTGCTGCAGGTACAGAAAGATTCACCTTGGTCTGGCCTAGCAGGCTGTGGAAAAGTCATTTAGAGAACTTCAGATGAGTCAGTGATGTGGTAGTTTCTTGGCCCTTGAAAGATAGGAAGAATGTTTTGGCAGAAATAGATGAAAGGGCAAAAGGTATTAAAAGACAAGGGTTTTAAACCACTGGGTATGGCTTGGCTGCAGTTGAGGGATGGTACCAGGGAGATAAGACAGAAAAGTCCATCAGCGTCATGGAGGTTACTGCGCATCAGCCTGCCTGCTGGCTCTCTCTGCTCACTCTCTCTCTCTTCCCACAGGTAACATATAATCATTAAAGATAAAAGAAGGAAAGCTGTATGTTGGAGGTTAGGAAAGTTTTGCTGGAAAGAAGGAGAAGGAGAATAACTCCTGGGTTTCTGAGAGAGGCCCCGATGGGAGGCCCGGGAAAAGCTTAAAGATGAAGGGAAGGAGCGTGATTCATATGGACAAAGTGAAATTACTCAAAGTCCACTGACTGACAAATGGATAAGAAAATGTCCCAAGTCCTTGCAATGGAATATTGCACACCTGTGAATGAGGGTGCAGGATGGAACCACACATGAACTCTGTAGGCTAGGTGAAACAACTCCAGTCCCAAAAGACCACACATGATATGATTCCATTTACAGGAATGTCAGAAATAGACAAATCCATAGAGACAGAAGGGAGACTAGTGGTTGGCCAGGGCTGAAGGGGAAATGAGAGAACTGAGGGGACACAGGGAGGGAGAGCAGGGTTTCCTTGGGGGTGGTGTGGTGTTCTGAGTTCCACGATGGTGATCAATGCACAGCTCCTTGAATACACTGAAAAGCACGGAATTACATGAGCTACCCGGGTGAACTGTACAATATGTGAATTTTACCTCAGATAGACGTCTAAGAATCAATATGGTGCAGTTATTACAGAAAGGCCAAGAGGAGAGATACCGAGAAAGGGCCCTAGGAGGTGGTGATTAAGAGTCCGGCAGTGACCTTTAGGAAGGGACTTTCTTCCCTAAAGTGGTGGGAGAAGTGGGCGGAGGAGGAGGAAGTAGAGGCAGTCATCTCTCAAGAAGGAGAAGGTGAGGCCAAGGGCCGTGAACTCTACCAACTTCCCCGTGTGTGGCCTTGTCGTACATTCCTCTCACCCCATCCGTCGCTCTTCTTTCTAAAGGAGAGCAGCGTCTGCCTTTCCCCTTGAACTCTGGGGCCGTCTATTCTGCTTAGCCTTAGCCTGAGCTTCATGACTGGTGTCCTCTCCGAACGGTATCACAAGGAAACATTAGACAGACAAAGCGAGGAACATCCTAGGAAATGATGCCTGGAATCTTTCACAGAATCAATATCAATACTCTGGTTTTTCTTCAGATTATATAAATCTTTCACCTTTTACTAAAAGAAGCAAGATCAAGAGGTGCAAAGAGGCAGAGGAGCTATCCTCAGTGAAGGGGCCAAAGAAACACAGAAGGAGATGTATCTCAGAAGTCCATACCTGCTTATGTGTTAAACAGGATTTTGCTGAGACAACTGAGGAAATATGAATGGGATATAAGGCATCGAAAGTAATAATACGCCGTTGCTAACCCTCTGATCTGATGGTTGTGTTGTGTATAAGTAGAAGAATGTCTTGGGTGTTGATCCTTCTGGAAATTTGAGATTGCTTTAGAAAATAAAAGTAAGTCGGGCGTGGTGGCATATGCCCGTAACCCCAGCACTCAAGAGGCTGAGGCAGGAGGATCACTGTGAGTTCGAGACCAGCCTGGGCTACTAAGTGAGCTAAAGGCCAGTCTGAACTGTATAGCAAAACCTTGTCTCAAAAAGACAAAAAATAAGGCTGGGGATATAGCTCAGTGGCATAAGCATCTGCCTGGCAAGCACAATAATTAAAAGTAAAAATTCAGTATTTGACATAAATTACATGTATATATATATATATATATAGAGAGAGAGAGAGAGAGAGAGAGAGAGAATTAGTGAATTTGAAAACAGATTCAAAGAAAAGCTCCAGAAGGCAACTGGGAGAGTCAATAACGGTGGACAACATAGAGAGTATGAGCGATGGAAATACCGAGAAAACAGCGTGAAGAACCAATAGATGCTGGACTGGTGTTTCAGAAGGGGGTGGGGCAGTGCTGGAAGAGACAACAGCCAAGAACTTTCCCAGAAGTATTAAGTCAATCAACAGTTCTCTAAACATTGCTTGAAAAAAGACCGAGCAAATACTAAATGCAAGCTGAGTTTTTATTTGATGTTAGCATCACATAGAAATCCACCTAAGGCAAAAGAAAAGTGCTAGATTAAAAAGAGTAACATAGTGTAACCCACAAACAGTTCATTCCACTAGGAAAATAACACTTCCAAGTTTAGAACCACTAGTATGAACTCAACGTAAAGTACAATGTTGTCTACACCGTAAAGAGAAACAGACAAAGCCATCATCAAAATGAGAGATTTCTTTTTCTTCTTTTTTGGTTCCAGAAATTGAACTCACTTGCCGTGCAGGTACTGGCCTCAAATGAGAGATTTTGACAGAATTCTCACATGACATCCAATCGTACAGACTGATCAGTCACAGAGGGCAGTTGAAAAGAATACATTTAAGCTCTAATAAACTTAAATGAGGAGTATTTTGAAGGTCAGTTTTTTCTTAACCACAGTAGAGTAGATTTTTGTAATTATTATAAAAGCGACTAGGAAAATATCCTTTGCATTTTAACATTTAAACTACACCTCTCAACTAATGGATCAAAAATAAAAATGGATAATAGAAATAATCTATAAAAAAATATACCTTGACCAAAATTTAAATAAAGGTAAAATTGTATCTGAAAAGAAATTTGATTTAAGTGTTTATCTGGTCAGTTATCAACTTACTTTCAACTACAGAACACTGCGATCCCAGTGCGAGGTTAGAAAAATTGATCAATGGGAGAAAACAGTCTTCCCAACTGGCTTATGTCCAGCGAGGAAGGAGACATTTTTTAAAACAAGTGGTGCTGGGCCCAAATGTACCTCTATGTAGCAGAAAAGAGAACTCACATTACATATTGTTGTGGTTTAGGTATAGGATGCCCCCCAAAGGCCTCGTGTGTTCAAAGGTCGGATTTGGGGGCTGCTTTCATCAGCAGATTTACGTATAGATGAGTTCAGAGCTAAAAGTGCTATTAGTCAATAGGACCTGGCTGGAGGGGTCCCTGGGGGTGAGTCTCTCCCACTCTTGATAACTTGTCCACGTCAGCGTCTCCTGTGGTCTTTCTGGCAGGGAAACTGGACTTCTTAAATGGAGTCTCAAGCAAATCACAAAGCCCAGTAAGTTACTTTTCTTTTTTTGATCTTTTCAGTCAGGGTCTCACTATGCACTGAAAGGCCTGAGCTAGCCTTGAACTCATTATGGAGCCCAGGCTGGCCTCAAACTCGCAATGATACCTCCTACTTCAGCCTCCCGAGGGCTGGGATTATAGGTGTGCGCCACCATACCTGGCTAGGAAGAGAACAGTTCTACCTCTCGCTAAGAAGTGTGATGGACTCCAGTCCCTGGAGCACAACACAGGAAGGTGTGCCTCCTCCTGCTCCTCCCCTCCGCCCTCTGATTCCTGGCTACTATGATGTGAGCAGCTTTCCCCCAGGGCAGGCCATTCCACCGCACCACGTCTATTTGCCACAGCCGACCACAGACTGACACTGTGAAATGACGAGCCAAAATGAATCTCCTCCCCTTTAAAGAGTTGGATGTTGGGCATTTTGTCCCAGTGATGAGCAACATGACTAAAAACCCTACATTACCTCCAGGGTTTGCAGCCTTACGGATACAAGGTAAGTCAATAAAGTTTCCAGAAGATAATGTGGAAGAAGATCCTCGCATTTGTACAATGTTCGAGCTAGGAAAGCCTATTGAAAAGAGATTCTATCAGGCTTGAGAACGTTTCACAAGGAAACACAGTGATGGAAATGCCCTGCCAAGTCCTGAAGTTTACAACATGTAACTGGTAGAGGCTCCCATCCAGATACATAAAGAACTTACACAAGCAAATTTAAAAAGACAGACCACCACCCATGAAAACTGAATTAAAGACTTGAAAAGACGCTTCACAAAAAAGGAAATCCAAATAGCTCATAAGCATCGAGGAGAGGATCAACCCCAGTCAGAAATCCGGGAAAGGCAAACTAAATTCACAATCAGAAACTAGTACACACTCACAGAACGGCTCAAAGGAGAAAGAAACAGATCAGCTCTGCTATGTGTTGGTGGTAATGTACGTCACAGGGAAACCGGCACACTATTAATGGCGGTGGAAATTGGTAGGATACTTGCAGAATCATTTAGTCCGCTTCACTGAACATCTTGTGCAAGAAAGCAAAATGCACATATACAACAAAATACACGCCTGAGGATGTGACAGTGTTACAAATAACTTATCACAGTTCTCAGTAAGAGGCAGAACTACTCTCTTCCTTTTATATCCTACCTGGCATTGTGATTTGCTTCTTCAGTGAAACGCAGTGGAAGTGATGCCTGCTCATTCTGGGACCAAGTTTTAGCAAAAGCTGGACTCTTCTGCTTTTGCATTTGGAAACCCTGAGACTCCATTTAAGAAGTCCAGTTCCCCTGACAGAAAGTTCACAGGAGACGCTGATGTGGACAAGTTATCAAGAGTTTAGAGAGACTCACAGGCTACCTGGAGAATATTTCTCCTAAGACATTTTAAAAACATCCACAAATTCAACCCAAATAAAGTAAAATGAAAGAAATAAAGATAAAATCAGAAGTTAATAAAACAAAATAAACATACAATAGAGTAAGTCAACAAAACCCAAAAGTTGGTCCTTTGAAGAGCCTAATAAAACTGACAAACCACAGGTAAGATCTATTTTTAAAAAAAGGAAAATATAAATAATACCAGGGATTTAAAAAGTTAGATTCTTCCAGGGGTTTCAGTTTTAAAAAGAGTAGAAGATATTATGAATGACTTAATTTCAACACAGCTGCACATAAAGTGGATCATGATCTAGAAAAACAATAACTTACCAAAACTGACTCATGAGGAGACAGAAATCCAAATGCTACTGTGCTACTAAAGAACATAAGTCAGAGGGGAAAAAAGAAATCCTAGCTCACAGAAACTCCAGGCCTGCACTGGTTCCATGGAACACTCGACGCAGAGGCTCTTCCAGAAAATACATAAGGAGGAACTCTCCAGCTCATTTTCTGAGCTTGTTATCATCTTGATACCAAAAACCACATCACAAAAGAGGAAAACTGTAGGTCAACTTCACTAATGAATACAGTTGCAAGATCATGGAGGCAGTATTAACAAACCTGAAGAAGCAGAAGACACAAAGGTTATGACCAGCTTGAACTTTTCCAGGAATGCAAGGCTAGTTTGACACTTAAAATTAGGCAGTAATGTAATGAAAGACATCAGATTAACAGATTAAAGATGAAAAATCACATGACTGTTTCAATGGGTGCAAAAAAGTATTTAATAAATGTCAGCATCCATTCATAATAAGAAAAAAATAGCAAATGAGTAATGAAAGGGAAATTCCTCAATCTTACGAAGGGTTTTTATTTTTTAAAAAGTACCTAGAGTAAACATTATACTTAACAGTGAAATAGATCTTAACTTTCCCATTAAGATCATGGGTAACAACAGCCTGGCTTCTGTAGAGATGTTTAACTTGTACCCTGGGCCTAGGAAGCTCTCCAGCCAAGAAAAACATAGGAAAGTAGAAGGACTGTACTCACCCTTCATAGATATGTTTGAGCACATAAAATATAAAGGAACTTATGGTTAAAATATTAAACAGTTGAATTGGTAGGTACAAAAGCAACATCCAAAAATCAATTTTTCTTTTTCTGAGATGGGGCTCTCACTATATTTCCCAAACTCAAGTGATCCCTCTGCCTCAGCCTCCCAAGTAGCTGGGACCACAAGCAAGTGTCCAGGCCTCTGGCTTCTTTTATGTTTAAAAAGATCAGCAACAAAAAGAAAATTTTAAATGTGTAACATCGTATTAGTCCTAATAATCTGAACATATCAAGTGGCCGGGAATAACCCAAAGAGAAGCCTGTGGCCACCTTTTGGGGAGATTAGTCAGGCTGTACTGAGGGACCTTAAAGAAGAGATATAAGCGGGATATTTTATATTCATGATTTGGAAGACAGTAATGTAATCATATGGTCCCACATGATTAATGGAGTCAAAGGAATTCCAGTCAAACTCCCAGCAGATATTTTTGTGAGGTTTAAGAGGCCAATGCTGCCGGGCTTGGTGTCAGATACCTATAATCCCAGCACTCAGGAGGCTGAGGCAGGAGGATTACCATGGGTTCAAAGCCAGCCTGGGCTACACAAGCAAGTTCAAGGCCAGCCTGCACTACCTAATGAGATCCTGTGTCAAAACAAAATAAAATAGAGGTTGATCCTAAAATGCAAAGCACCCAGGTCAAAGACACTCTTGAGAGTGCACAGGATAGGAGGACTTGCTCTCTCACATAGCAAGACCTACTGCAAAGCCATGTAATAGATTTAGCATGGTGTTTGTGCAGGACAAGAGAACAGACCACTGGGGGTGGAGAGAGCATGTGGAACATGGAGGCCACAGACCTTAAACACACAGCGCTGGCCCAGTCACCATCCAAATGGGGAAAAGTAATTAAACTCCTACCTTACACCATACATAATAAATCAACACGAAACAACTGCAACCCTCACAGGAAAAGAAAATTAGAAACCTCCAGGAAGTGTATGTGAAAGAATATCTTTGTGACCTCAAGCTTGGGGAAAGATTTCTTAAATGAGATATAAAACAACATAGTAGAGAAGATAATATACAATATTAAAGTTAAGAAACAGGGTCCATCAACTTTGTATTTAAATTTTTATATTCTTTGCCTTAAGGAAAGCACTCAAATTGTGTAACTTCAGGCTCCCAAAGACCTGGCTTCACACCTGGTCCTTTCTAATAACAGTATCTTTTCTTCCTCAGCAAATTATATCCCTAAAGACAGTGTTTCAGGCATGGAACCCATTTTCATTTCCTTCTGAACCTTCCATATTTGTAGTAATTTCATTTAAATGGTTCTGCTGCTCTCAACTCAAGAAGGACATCACAACACCTTTACAGCAAGGACCCCTGTTCCTTTTGGTTTGCCCATAGAATAATCCATTTTTGAGGAAGAAACCGGAACCAAGGACTGAGATCTCAAACCACGGTCAGAACTGGCATAACTGACAGACCCAGAACCACCCGAGGGCACCTGCACCCTGCACCATGCTGGGATTCTGTGGGGCCGGCCCACCCACGGCCGCTTTTTGTTCCCTTCTGGCTCCCTCAATGTCTCACAAACCACGTGGGCTTCCCTGCCTTGCTCCCTGAGGCTGGCGCCACACACACCGCACTCTGGGCTCAGCGGAGCCGACCCAACCAGCCGGCTCTGCAGCTTAAGCACACAGCTACGGATCTCATGGATAAGCAAAGTAAAAAGCAATTAAAACTGTTCTTTAAAGAGATGTGTAAACTGCTTCAGTCTTGACTTTCTGCCTATTTTGGCGTGAAATCCTCCTGAGGCCGTAGGATGTATTCTCAATAATTTAAGCCCCACTCCGTCTTGACTGAGGCTGGGGCAAAATCAGGGTGGGCACAGTTGTGCCAAGAGAGGACCCCAGCAAGTTCTGCTGTGAAGGGACCACATCGCCATGTACTTATTAAGCTGTGCAGGCCCTGCCAGCTGGAAACATCCACTCTGCTGTAAAGATTGCCAACACACAAGTTCCCTCAGATCATCGCAGATAAAATCCTGCATTCGTAATCAGGCTTAGCTGGTGAGCTAGCACCCTACCATCCTAAGGTGCCTCCGACGTGTGCCAGGAGGCCCCGACTGCCACATGACATTTTGGACTTCGTAGTGTCAAGCCTTATCTCTTAAGATTTCTAGCCACACTGGAGACCAGGGGCTTTGGGAGGCCAAATTGAGACCAAGTGAGGAAGCAGGTGCACAGTTTTATAGGCAGAGATGTTTAGAATTTCACGCTTTGGTGAACTGGAGAACTCAAGTAAGTGCTTTAACACACTCTGTCCCTGTCTCTGCGAGCCCAGTCCTCTGCCCGCTCCCCACGTGAACGGATGACAAGGTGAGGGACCAGGCCACGCTCAGCCCTGGAAGGGACTCAGGAAGGACGAGCTGTGGGACCCAGTCCCCCTCCCCCATCCGCCATTCATCTCCGCCTCCCCAGCTCAGCAAGGACTCGCGGGGGGACTGGGGCCCCGTCTGGCAGAGCGCGCATGCGGAGAGTTCTCCCACCCAACACCTGGCTGGGCAGAAAGTTCTGCACCCTCCACCCGACCCCAGCCCGCCGCAGCATGTGCAGGCTGCTCCGTCCGCTTGCGCTGAGCTTTGCGGGGACAAGTCTGAATCTTCCTCAGTTTTCTCCGAAGCTAACTTGCTTTTGTTCATTTTCTGCCGTTTGTTCTGAACACTGCTAAATGTCAGGCTAAAAGAAAAATTGTCCGATTCTGGAAATATTTTCTTTGATTTTTTTTTTGGAAGGTCAGTGCGCTCTGAGATCCGTGCCCCATGCTTCACACTCCCTTCCTCTAGGTAGAGCTCTGTCCCGCCCCAAGCCCTGCGTGCGTGCCCTCCCCTGAGCCGGCAACGCTTTCCTCTCCCGTTTTCTTCCCATTTTCCAGCTCTCTGTGGAGTGTAGAACCCTTAGAATCCTTCTTTGAGAGTTCTCCGAGGGAAAGCCCTCAACCCCTCTCTGTGATTCTTTCTTTCTTTTTTTTTTTTTGTCTTTTTGAGATGGTTTCACTGTGCACTTCGGGCTGGACTTGCACTCACTTTGTGCAAGGGCTGGCCTTGAACTCACTATGATCCTCCTGCCTCAGCCTCCCGAGTTGTGGGATTACAGGCGTGTCACCATGCCTGACCCTCTCTATCATTCTATATCACATGATATCACATGATACTATATTCCTTTATGCATGTGACCATAATGTGTTTATGTAGAGATACATAGATGGATGCAAAATTAAAGCCTAATAACATTTTTGCATTTATAAAATCACATATCTACATACCTCTATTTATATATAAATCTACTGATGTTTTATTTATATATTTATATATTTTATTTATGTAATATATGTATAAAAGAATGACAGCTTTAATATATTCTTGTGGCAATGTAATATTCATTTGCATAAATTATAATAGAATGTTTTAGAATTTACAATAGAATACCTATTTCCTACCGATCATTCAATAATTGTATATTATAGATAGAGACCATTTTTCCCTGAAAGGAAGACCCAGCTAGAAAATAATCTGCCCTGAAAACCAGAGGCGGACGGTGCCGGCCCCAGTCGGCGTGCCCTCGCCTTCCCTCGCTCCAGGGCCCCTCTGCTCGTGTTTCTGATCTCTGGTTGTTAAGGCACATTCTTTTCCAGCTAGGTCTTATTTTGGAGGAAATGCATTTTTCTGCAGGTCTATTGGAAAAATCCTTTCCTTCACTAGAAATGCCTTTATCCCTCATTTTAAAATTTTTTACTGTACACTGTCATTTCAATTTAAAGATTCGGTTTTCTTTCTTTGTTTTTGCAGTACCAGGGATAGAACTCAGGACTTTGTGCTTGCCAGGCAGGCGCTTATGCCACTGAGCTGTACCCCCAGCCCTGAAAGGCTCGGTTTTCCACTTTGGGGATTTTTCGGAATGTTATCGCTGAATGTATTTCCTGTTTCATTCTCAGGCAGGCGATCCGTGGCGGAGAGAGCACCCTCGGGGGACCATCCCTTCCCTGCCACTCATCGCCCCCTCTGCCCGCTCGCTTGGCGCTGGCTCCGTGAGTATCTAAGACTGAATGCCCAAGGCCAGATGTAAGTAGCAGAACTCCAGGCCTGCCTGCTTGATCCTTACTATTTCTAATTTACTTACTAATGAGGTTGTTTAGTTCTCTGTTATTCTTGGATCCTTGAATTCCCTTTCTCTGTAGTGCTATTTTCATTTTGTTTTGGTTTTGGTTTTTGTTTTGAGGCATGGTCTCGCTATGTAGTTCAGGCTGGCCTTAAACTCACTATGTAACCCAGGCTGGTCTCATTAATGGCGATCCTCCTGCCTCAGCCTCCCGGATGCTGGGATTACAGATGTACACTGCCACTACCACCTTCTAGAGCTATTTTTAAACATTATTTCTTCCCTGAATTCTTGTCTTACTAAAGTTATAAGTTTATTAAGTTCTTTGATAGCTTGAAGCCTTGTAGGCAGTCAACTTCTCTGAATCTGGTTGTACTTTCTTCACTAAAAGGTTGTGCCTTTGTCCTTGACCTCTAAGATGTTAGAGTGGCCAAGGACTGAACTGCAGGCTTCTTTTCTTTTATGATGTGCATTCTATCCTGCTGCCTGGCTTCTGTACATAAGTTGCTTCTAATCCATTTTAATTGTTATTGCCAGACAGTCCAGACGGGGGCAAGAGAGAGCCAGGCCCACGGTTGCAAGAGGCCCGTCTAGCTCCCCGCTTGGAAATTGTAAGCGCGATGATGCCCAGGAGCCGTCAGACCCTGATTTCCAAGCCTGTGACTACTTTACATGGAGAGGGACTTTGTAGATATGGTTGAAGGGAAAATACTGAGATGGAGAGAGGATTGGGGTGACTCAGCAGGGCCTTTATAAGGGGATATAATGACAAAGGTGCTTGGGGGAGGACCTTCAGATGGAGAGGACAGAGAGAGAGAGAGAGAGAGAGAGAGAGAGAGAGAGAGAGGGAGAGAGAGAAGAGAGGAGAGAGACGGCCGGCCACAGGCACAGAGGCAGTGCTGGAGTAATGTGCTCTGAAGTGGACGAAGGCACCACAGGTCAGGACTCACCCGGTGGTGCAGCTGGGGAGGAAGAGGGCGACGTCCCCAGAGCCTCAGGCAGAGCGCCGCTCTGCGGACAGCTTTGAAGTTAGCCCGGGAAGACATATTCTAGACCTCCGACCTCTGGAACTGAAAGATGACATATCTGTGTTGCTTTAAGTCTGTGTTCTTTTGTGGTCTAAGAAATGATACACTGTTGTTTGCGGCATGAGAAATTATATGCTGTCATGTGTGGTATAAGAAATGATATGCCGTGTATCACACGTCATCCAGGAGGGCCCAGGCCCTGGCCAGGGCTGAGCGCCACCTCCCTGGATGCCAGAGGGTTCCCTGAACTCAGCAGCTTCCCTGGAAAGTGGCAGGTTCTTCAGCTTCCTCCACATTTGTTAAGGGTGCCAGGTGACAGCCACAGGGCATCTGCTTGTAGGACTTTTGTGTGTCCTGAGCAACACACCAACCTGCTGCTGTGGTCTGGGTTTGCAGGTTGGAGGCTGTATGTGAGCATCCTCAGGCCTGAGTTCACTCGTCCTCACCCTGTAGTTGGCCATTCTAGACTGCATCAAACTCAAATCTTCCGCCTGTTTTCTTCCTTACCATTCAAAAAAAAAAAAAATCTAAAGCATAAGGTTGTGTCTTCTTCCTTGACTGGTTAACTGCGAAAGAATCTTTCCTTTCTATTTTTAGTTAATTTCCTGAGGGAGGAAAAATTACTGACCTAACTTCAAGCCACCATGTTCACCTAGAAGTCTTCACTGTGGATTTTAACCACAGGCTTCATCACCGTGTGTGGTTTTCCCCGATCTCAGATGAATCCTGCTTTTGCTGCCCTGTCATCTTGCAATTGAATCAGAAATTATCCAAAATCATCTTTTTTAAAAAATACAAGTCAATTTTTATGAGGTGTTTGTTTCAATGACGTGAAGTAATTCTTACTCTTTTTAACCTAGCAGAGTATTGTCATAGGCTGGTGATTTTTAAATTGCATTGTTACTTGTGTTTAAAGAGAACATTAGTCCATATTTTTCCACTGGGGGTTGTGGTAGAACACAGTGGCTTTCTCCTTGGCCAATGCAAAGCCAAGAAGCCCAAGCAAGCGAGAAAAGTGAAGGGAGGTTTATCGCTTGTGACAGGAACGAGAGCACGAGAAAATTCCCAAAGCAGGGTCTCCCCTGGCACAGGGAAAGCACAAGGCTTCTACCTGGAAAACTTACACATATTCTTGTAGGAAAGATTCTTTTCTTTTTGGTGTTGGGAATTGAATTCAGGACCCTGTGCTTGCCAGGCAGGCGCCGTGCTACTGAGCAACATCCCAGGCCCACACATTCATGTAGGAAAGACTTGTCACCACACGTGGAAATGGGCACCCTCCTGAGCATGCTCCGTCCAAGGCTGTGCCTCTTGACACACTATGTTCAAAGAACGGCAGGTGGGACACCTCCTGAGAGGAACGTTTAGTAACACAAGCAGCCAAGGCGACTCCAGTCTCCTGAAGGAGTCAGAGTAATGTGACTTTGGATGCTTCCTTGTCAGGCCTCCAGGGGGCCTCAGCAGAACCCAAACAACAACCTGCAAGGCAGCAGCTCTTTCCCTTTAGGTCTGGAAGTCACTCTGAAAAGCGCCCCCCACACTGCCCATGAGAAACTCATGCTAGGCAGGTTGTCTCCAAGTGTTCGAGGCCCAGGTCAGGGAAAAAGGACGCTTAAATTTCACAGTTCGTCTTCAGTACTAGCCAGCAGCCTGAGGGTGTGGGAAGAGAGCTGGTGCCTGCAGCATCTCAGAAGCTCTACCACGGCAGCCACGAGCTGGCCAAGCTCGTGCTGGGGGGAGAGTCAGGAGAACGTTCTGGACCCACTGTCTGCTCCAGGTCTTTGAGGCCCAGGTTCGACTGTGCTCCTCCAAGTGCTGAGCTGGGTTTGTGGGCATCCAGACTGTGTGCGCCAGCACGGCTCCATCTCCCAGGCAACCGTAGGATTTTATTTATTCACGGTATACATGCAAATGTCTCAGGACCTTGACCTGAGTGTCACTCCATTCAGGTAGCTCTGTCTCTGTCTCTGTCTCATCTCTTGGGAGATTAGAGGAGATGGTTCAGAAATGCAGTTTCTTGTATCAGAGGTGAGTTTTCCCACAAGGTGCGTGAACGCGGGTCTTGGTCAGAAATAAAAATCTCAATATGCAACTCTTAGCTGGGCACAGACCCACTCTGGTTGGTTTGGAATCTTAAATGAGTGGGTTTGTTTTTGACCAGAAATGTGATGTTTCTCCTTATCCTTCTCCTAAGTGCTGATGTATTTACTCATTCAGTTTCAAGAATGGAAGAAGCCAAAAAATCAAAGCGAGGACTAAAATTGTGTATTTTGCATTCTTTAATGTAAGTCAGAAGTGTGATAAGAGAGACCCACAAGCATAAACTGGCAAGTTATTTGGGGGAGAATGAGCATTTTTCTAAGTGGCAAATAACAGCCATATTTTGGAAAGAAACTGCTTTTTTAAAAAAATGTTACTATTGCTATCTTATTGGTTTATTGGAGGGAACAGATAATGCTTAATGGTCCCATCAATTTTGCATGCCTGCATCCGGTAATCTGAGGGTAGTACTTTGGGATGACAGTGTGCAATACAACAACCACTGTTGATTTCCTGTCATCTTCTTTTGAGGTTCTGTAGCATTTTTATTGTGTTTTTCTTACTTTTTATTCTCTTTTAAAAAAATAAACAAAAGTGTTATTATAATTCAAGTGGAAAGCCTCAAAACATCATCTTAAGAACAAGTGTTTGTTCTTTATGAAAGAGGCTGTTTGTGATCCTCTTGTTTCTCTGGCATGGTGCTCCCTTCTCTGGTTTAACCCCTCCTTTCCCAGAAGGAACTGTTTCCGTAGCTCAAGTTCACTTAGCGTGTCTCCTACCACAGCCCAGCTTCTGTCAGTAACAGTCTCCTTGAAATAACAGGACAACAAACAGACTTGAGATAGATGTTTCTCTGCATCAGTAACAGTGAATTCTAGGCTTCTTCCACACAAAGACTCAGGGCACCGCCCAGCATGGCACTGGGGGGACGAAGACTTCCTCTTTATCATCCATGTGCCTTTCAGACAGAAGCACATGGGAAGGCGAGTTGTCCGCAGTGTTGTTTTAACTCTGGCCAGGGAGTGAGTAAGACTCCTCACTGCACTCAGTGAGGATTCAGCATGCAGTGACAGCAATAGCAGGCGGGTCACGCGCTCAGCCCGTCGGCCCTGGGCAGGGGTGTGAGTGCACCATCTGGGTCTGCTGAGCTATTCCTTACAGTAACCGTAGGTCCCGTAACCCACACATGTTACAGATGAGGAACAGGCCACAGAGAGATCCCTCTGGCACTGAGGGGTAGGACAGTGGCAGCAGCTTGTTCATGATTACAAATCCCAGTGGAAGAACCACAGCCTGAAGCCACATGTCTGGCTCTTGAGTCTGTGGCCTGTAATTTAGCACTGAAGGGCTAAAACAATGTCCTTGGGTCGTTTAGCCTAAGCTCTCCAATGCAGAATGATGACACCAGCCCTCAATTTGTGTGGGCTGAAGTTCCTCAGAACTAATTCTAAAAAAGGGCTCGTGACCCCAACATCCCGTTCTTTGTGCTTTTGCTGTGGTAAAGAGCATTTGCTTGTTAAACATCTGCCATATCTCATTTCAGGTCCTTTCCCACACTCACATTTATCTAAAGTTTCTGCTTTCTCTTTGGGTTGTCTTTTCACTTTCTTTGTAGTACCCTTTGGTACACACAAGCTTTTCATTTTGGTAACATTTATTGTGTCTGCTTTCCTTTTGCTGATTGTCCTTTTGCTGCTGTGTTCGGAAACCACCACTCCAAATCCAGTGTCTAGATCTTTACCACCCATTTCCTATACAGACTGAGATGTGGCTCTGTGGATAACTAGCTGTCTTCACACCATGTGTTGAAAAGTTTGTTCTTTTCCCTCTTCTCTATTTTAGGGTTTTATGCATAGGACTGGAGGTACAGCTCAGTGGGGTAAGTGCTTGCCGCTAAGCACTAAGGCCCTGAGTTCGATCCCCGGTCCCGGAAAAAAAAAAAAAAGGGAATGGGTTTTATGCATAGTTTCTTTTAATTCTTTGGACATATTTTCTTTCTCTTTTTTTCTTTTTCTTTTTCTTTCTTTTTTTTTTTTTTTGAGACGGGGTCTTCTTATGTAGCCCAGGCCAGTCTCAAACTCACAGTGATCCTCCTGCCTCAGCTTCCCAAGTGCTGGGATTACAGGCATGCATCTGAACATATTTTAAATAGCTACTGTAAAGCTCTTTGCTTGCACAATCCAAATCCACCACCCAGGAATCCTTAAGGGGAAAGGTCGGTTGTCTCCCTTTCCTCCCGTTTGTACATCATACTTTCTAGTTGCTTAGCATGTCCATTTCTTCTTCTTGTTGAGAACTGGACATTTTAAATAACGTAATTATAGAAACTTGAGAAATAGACACACCACCACCCCCTGCTCTGTGCAGTTTGTGCAGTAACTCTTCTGAACTCGCTCTGTAAAGTTTGTTATTTGAGGTGTGTAGCCACAAAGTCACTCTGCTTAGTTACTAAGTGGCCAGTAGAGAAGGGGAAGAAAGGTCATTTAACACTTGGAACCCACAGGTCTTGTCTTATGTGCCCAGGAGCTCTGGGTTCTATGGGCTTTGAACATTCCGCCAGGTACTGGACAGTCCGGCCTTTGCCGTCCCTTCTGGCTTGTGCGGAGCCTTGAGGCTAGTCAGGGAATCACCTGCCAAATGAAATAATGACGATGCTCTGACACTGAGGGATTGGAGAATTTCTAACCCTCCGCTTCACTGCCAGGCTGCCAGGACGCTGCCTTTTACCATCGCTGTGGGTTGTTGGTTGTCAAGGCCACCACAGGGCTGTGGAGGAGAGATGGGACAAGTTCACCTCAAAATGCCACAGGGCCAGGGATTTAGCTCAGTGGCATAGTACCTGCCTGGTAAGTGTGAGGTCTTGAGTTCAATTCCTGGTAAATAAATAAATAAAATTCCTGGTAAACAAATAAATAAAATACCACAAAGCCTATTGTTCTGATCAAGATTTTTCAATAAATGCTCCCCAGATTACCACAAATCTTGCTGATTGCCAGAGTTCTGAAAAAGAGTGCTGCTGGCCATGTTAGCCAGTGTTCTATCTGCTTTTGCAGAGTGAGGAATGGTCACCCCACCTTTTCTGAATGACAAGCATCTTTGCATGTTTGGTAAGCAATCAGCATTCTGTCATCACTGTACATTTCTATATCATTTTATAACTCATTTGCATTAAGGCCTTGGCTGTTATTCTGATCAGACAGATGAACAAACAGAAACTGACCTGGTTCATAGTCCTGGTCACACAGGCAGCGAGGGCGGGACAGCGCCTTAGTTGCTGGCCACACCCAGCCTGGCTTCCGGTCCCTGTCACACTCAGCACCTGGGGCAGCCCTGAGTCTGATGCGTTTGAACTGTGCAGATGAAATGGGACTGAAGTGAGGAAACATGCACTGATTTGACCTCAGCCATCCTACACAGACTCAAAAATCTGTCATTTCTGAGGCATAAGTACCTGAGCACTAGGGAAGGGATTACAACAGACAGCAGGAGAGGGCGGGGACAGCGGGTGAGGGAGGCCTGGGCCCGCAGAGCTCCTTTGCATGCAGGGTTGGTCAGGAGGCACTGAGCACACACTTCTCTTACACAGTTTCTTTTTCTTTTCTTTTTTTTGGGGGGGTACTAGGACTCGAACTCAGGACCTTGTGCCTGCCAGGCAGGCACTTGTGCCGCTGAGCTATATCCCCAGCCACAATTTCTTTTTCATTTCTTTCCACAGATTTATGTGCTCTTACTCTCACTTTATAAAATTCACAGGACAACCGAGACTTTGAGTTGCGTTTGCAGCTACTAAGTACTGGCAGTCCTTCTTCCACTGCACGACACCGGCCTCCTATCCACTTGACTACAGGCTGTTGGTCTAATATCCATTTCTGTCCAGGGTGAACAGTTCCCAAAAACAAGGTACCCGTGGATGAATAAAAAGTAAGAAGAAAAAGAAATACATGAGAGACAATGTCTGGGATCAGGGGGCTTACAGTTCTCCTGACTGCAGCCCCAATCACCCTTTTCCGTAACCTTTTATTGAGATAAAACAAAAGAGGCACCTGGGCCACCTGTCGGATATTAACCGTTTTAGCAAGAACAATACAACTCAATTACCATAGGCATGAGGCTTGACTAGATAGCCATCCTGTCACCATTCCTTTTCTACATAACACAGCAAAACATTTACTGTCGGCGCCAGGGCTTACAAAGCCGTTAGTTAGACTTCCTTCAGAACACAGCAACCTAGGGCCGGTTATACCTAAGGCAATACATTGAAAGATTAACTAAAGAATGCCCTTCTCCACAACAGGCAAATGACCCAACCCCTTCTCTCCCTGTTTCACCCTCAGTACAGTGGAGACAATAACAGCATTTGCTTTCTAAGGCTGTGGAAGAGTTAACTGAACTAATGAATTAAATATGTTGACACACTTATGTATTTTGCAATAATTTAACATTTTATTTTTATAACAGCAAATTTACATTACATCAACACATGGGTTAAGATGTATCTATGCTAATTTTTGTTGTATTTTCATTTAAAATATTAATTACATGGATCAGAAAATTGCCAAGCACCTAGATAATTCCCTACACTGGGATGCTTGTTATCACATTACTTACCCTGGAGAGGAGAGTCCCAGTCCACTTCATCTTCCAGACAGAATCCTTCTCTGATAGCCTAGTAATTGTATTTATCTAACACTTTTTTTTTTTGTCTTTTTGAGACAGGGTCTCACTATGCAGTTCAGGCTGGCCTTGAGCTCACACTGTAGCCCAGACTGGTCTCGAACTCACAATGATCCCCCTGCCTCAGCCTCCCAAGTGCTGGGATTACAGGTGTGCACCACCACACCCTGCTTATCCAATGCTTCTTACACTTTGAGGTCCTTGAATGCCTACCCCGAAACACTGGCCCAGGTGGTCCTTGTTTCCTACCCACACAGGTATGTTGACTCCTCCAGTGCCATGCTGCCAACTTCTCCTTGGTGACAAATGGTGTCTCTTTTTCTTGTGCTGACTCAGTGGCATCTGACCTCAGTAGTTTTCTGTTACTACTTTGTACATGAATTTGTTTTGCCAGTTTCATCGCCCTGGGCTTTTACAAGGAAGCTCGATGTAGATGTCCAAGCAGTTCTTGGAACTTCACAGCATTCCTTCTTCTCTTGTTTTTCGGTGGGGTTCAAAAATATGTCCCGGCCTGCTTGCCTCTGAGCTGTTCTGGCACCTTCTGCCTCCCCACATTCATCAGGACCCTCTCTCTCTTGCTTGTCTCTCAGGACTTTCTCCTGGAATCACACCTTGAGCTGGGAGGGCGCCCTGGTGGTCACTTTGCAGAGCCTCGGGGCGAGCGGGGGTGCAGACACCCCAGGGCCTCAGCTTCACCGGTTGGCGCACAGCCTCAGGTGCTCCCTGTGTCAGTGACTGCCGCCCCCTCAGCCTGCTCCCGCTGGACACTGGCCAGCTGTCTGAGGGTGTCCGGGGTGTGTGTGCTTTCGCCCCCCCTTGCGGAAGCCCGGAGCACTCACGCTTCGTCACTGTTTGCAGTTTGTTTTTACCTTCTTGTCTTTTGTCACTTATTTTTCCCGTAGCTATCGGTCGTGAGTTTTGGGCGTCTGCTGGCTGGTCACTCTCTGTCTTCATGGTGACTTGGGAAGATCAGAGCGATGCCCCCACTGCCACCATCCACCCGGGGCTGTCTGTGTCACACGTTCAAAGTATGCTAGGTTTGGTGTGGGGTTCTAACAAAGAGGGTGGATTGATAAGACAGAAAAGCAGACACAATTAGGACACAACGTGCCAAGGCCTCCCCACCATGGTCTACGTGTGTGAGAAGAGGGTCTCCTAATTCTGTGGGGCACTGAGAGAGAACAGGGAAGGCTTCTGAAAGAGATGCAGGAAGAGCTTGTTGGTCTAAGATCCGTTTCAGTCCAGGGTGAACAGGTCCCAAGAACGAGGTATCCATGGGTGAATAAGAAAGTGAGAGGAAAAACAAATAGAAGAGAGACAAACTTCTGGGATGAGGGGGCTCATGGACTCTTAGACCACAGCGCCAAATACCAGTCTCAGTCACCTTTTGTTGAGAAAGAACCAAGGGCGTAGCTAGTACAAATGGGTGGATACCAAATGTTTTAGCAAGGATAACTACAGGATTCTCCCCCTCCACATGTAATCCCACACAGGCCTGTAATCCCAGCACTCAAGGGGCTGAGACAGGAGGACTGTAAACTCAAGGCTAATCTGGGCTGTAGAGTGAAGCCTTATCTTAAGAAACTTTTAACAAATCACAAATGGTTGTGTCCTCAATGCATTCTAGTCAAAGAATGTCCCCCACAAGAAATTGTCGGTCTTTGCTTGGAAACTTCCCGAACGCAGACTTGGGGAGCAGAGCTGCGGTGCAGTCAGCGGGGGTGGTGACCCTAAGGTGTCAAGAGGCCAAAGCAGAGCCTGCGTGGACCATGGGTCACTTCGCGGCCGGGTGGCTCTGGGCACCCTCCGGGAAACCTGGCCTCAGAACTGCTTAGCAAGGGTCTGGCAGTTGGGGTTCATGTACAGGTACCTCTCCGTCTCTCCTTGGGGGAGGTTTTCCCCGGAAGCTGTCTGTCCCCGGCCCTCCTGAGCTGCCCAGCAGCCGTGCGGAACAGGGCCCTGAGGTAGGCAGGTGTCGGCACATGCGGGAACTGCCATCTGCGGCAGCAGGGAGACTGAAGAGACGCAAGCACCGCCGTCAGCGCTGTTTGCTGCGTAGTCTTCGCCTCCGAAGTGTTTCTGTGCAGGGACAGAGACAGGTCTATGAGTAAACTGTGTTAGTGTGGAGGTCAAGGGTCAGACAGGGTACAGGTGCGGGAAGATGCAGTAGAGGAAAGGCGCTGTGTCCCGCCTGCCAACCAGCAGGAAAGGCTTCCAAGTCAAGTCACCCGAAAGCCCCAGCCTGCCCCCATCGGTTAAATCTGTTAGGTGGACACACAAATCAGAGCAACCAGCTGGGGGCGTGGCGTGGCGTGGGGCGGCGTGGCAGGGCAGAGGGACAAGCATAGGAGAGTTCAGAGCAATCGGTATCACAACAGCTTGGGGAGTGGGTCGGGACAGATCAAAACCGGAGGGAAAGCTGGGTTCACTAAACCACTTTGTAATAACCCAGGCAAGAGCGCGAGAGCGCCTGGAAGAAACCCGTGGCAGTGGGGCTGGAGAGCAGAGCTGTGGAAGAACGAAGACGCGGGGCTGAGGAGCATCATGATGAACTGCACACAGGGTCACCGAGGAGGGGAGTTTGAAGACGTTTCTGGAGAGTCGTGTGGGTGCCGTCCATGCAGAGATGCGGAGATAGAAAGGCCCAGAGACGGGGAGGTGAGCTCGGTTTGGGGCAGGACGGAGTCTGAGGCACTTGGGAGCGAGCCTGTAGGGGTGTGAACACAGAGTGACAGAAATAAGACAGAGTGGGAAACAGTGTGGGCAGAGAATTTGGAATTCAAGGAATAGGGATGCAGGGAATGCTGGGAACTCGGGAGACTCGGTCTGGTTTCCGGGTCCCAGCGACACGATGGGAGTGGGAAAGAGATGGGAACGGACGAACCATTGGGAAAAGAACCGTGAAAGAGACTAGGGTCTGAGAGAACCACACTTTGCAGTTAGGACCAAGAGGGAAGCGAGTGGCAAAGGTGAGAAGCGTGGAAGAATCCGCTGGGCAGCCAGAGGCTCTTCCAAGGATTGTGATGAGGGTCCTACGAGACCTTGCCCAGGAGACTGGTCAGAGGCGTTCGAGGCTGGCAGAAAGGGGAGGGCAGAGGGAGAGTGTTTCCAATGCTCCTGCGTAAGCAGCTCTCTGCGTTTGTACTATGGGTAGGATGCTCTCCCATTTCCAATGGTTCTGATTGCTCCTCTCCTTGGTCCCTTATGGGGGAAAGTACCCAGAAAACATCTCTTACACTCTTATTAATTCTGTGTGTGTGTGAGACCTGAGGTTAAATCAAGGACCGCGTGCATGCTTGGCAAATGCTCCACCACAGGGCTGTAGGCCTTTTCATCCTTTTAAATATCAGCAGTTGAAGTAAAAATAATTTTTCTTTAAATAATTTTAAAACTTCTTGGGCATCCAATCCACTCTTCCCTGTGTAAGTCACGGGATGGGACACATCTCAGAGTCGCTGTTGCTGGATAGCACAGAAGGGCCTGCGTGAAGGACGGAGCATGCTTGGGAGTTGCAGCACTGAGTGTCCTGGAGAGGGAGGGAGGACAAACGGGAGGAGCTTTCCATTCTGCAGCCCGTCTAGGTGCCCCATGGAATGCAGAAGAGTGTCTGTCCTCTGCACACCCCAGAGCCATCTCAGCGAGAGTCTGATAGAAAATAACACACAATGAGAGCATCGCTCAGTGTGACTTGGGGCTCCCTAAGGGCAACGCAAGGGAAGGTGAAAGACGAGGAGTTGGTCTGGAGCGAAGGGGGAACCGCCCAGGGAGAGGGTGGAGGGAGAAGGGGCTTGTGGTGGGGCAACCCTGGGGAGCAGGTGTAGATGTGGGAGGGCCGACTGAGGATGTCCCACCGGAGGAGGCCAGGTGAGAGAGCTGCATGAGGGGCTGCTGGGGGACGGTGCTGAGTGTCCATCTGGCAGGAAGAGTGGTCACTGGAAGTTGAGTGGGACAGTGTGGGAGAAGTGGGGAGTCTCCAGGATGTGAAAAACAATTGTCTGGCAGGGAGTGGCAGTGCACACCTGTGATGCCAGCACTCAGGAAGCTGAGGCAGGAGAATCACCATGAGTTTGAGACCAGCCTGGGCTTCATAGTGAGTTCAAGGACAGCCTTAACTACACAGTGAGACCCTGTCTCAGAAAAACAAACAAGCCAAACAATTGTCTAGATTGTTCAAGAAACCAGTTATGAATTTGTTAATCCTTTCATGCAACTGGGGCACTGAGTGCTGTCACAGGTTGAGCCATGACCTCCCACACACGTCCACATTCTGATTCCCGGCGCCCATGAATGTCACTTCATAGAGCAAAAGGGACTTTGTAAATACGATTAAGTTAGCCTTCATGGATGGGGAACATCCAGGATCGCCTGGGAGGGGCAGTGTATTCCAAGAGCCCACGCAGGAGGGAGGCGGGTCAGAGTGAGAAGTGAGAGTTGTAGCAACAGTCATGGGGGTGGCGGGGGTGCAGGCAGAGAATGCAGGTGACAGGTGACCTCTGGGGCTGCAAAGGCAAGGGCATGGGGCTCCTTCACCCTGTGACAGCCCCCGACACCTGGACCTTAGACTTCTGACCCCCAGAATAAATTTGTGCTGTTTTAGAACACTATGTGTTTGACACTTTGTCACAGTGCCTATTGGGAATTCATTCAAACTCCTTTAAGAGACTAATGAAACCATTATTTACATATAAAACTCATGGGTGCACACAAACACACACACAGGTCTTTAAAATAACTTTGGGGAGGCCAGGCATGGTGGTGCACACCTGTAATCCCAGCACTCAGGAGGCTGAGGCAGGAGGATTGCTGCAAGTTCAAGGTCAGCCCGGGCTACAAAGTGAGCTCAAGGCCAGCCTGAACTACATAGGTTTCATAGACTCACTAAAGCACATCATGAACATTGTGGAGGATGTTTTGACCCCAGGTGGAAAACAAACTGGTTAAAGAGGTTATTTTAGTACAATACATAATACCCTTAATGAAAAGCTTATGTGTCAGTGAGATAGAAAACGATGTTTTTCTATCTATTTATAGGTGTGAGTGATAATGGTAGAAGCCTGACTCTGCAACGTAAGCACAAGGTCTTACTTATACTGACCCAGGGTCTCAAAGGCGGCAGAACAAGAGAATGGGTTGTTGACCAGAAAGAAGAAGGGCGGACAGGAAGGGGTGTGGGGCGGGACAGGAGGGCAGGGCGCCTGTGGTTCGAGGTCCAGTCTGAGGAGGTTGCAGACCGCAGCTCTGTGTCTCCATCACAGCAGTCTATGATAAGATGCCTCCCCTGGTGCGGAAACGGCTGAAGAGTCACCCTGACTTTCATGAGAGCAGAACAGGGGTGCTGGAGTAAAGCCCAGGTTTTAAACCAAAGACACGGCTACAGTGAGGATTCCCACGGTCGCCGTCCTCCCAAGGCCAGTGTCCTAGTACCAGAAAGTCCAGTTTTTCGCTTCCTAGAACTGCAGGGACAATACCTTCTTTTATGGGGGTGTTGCTAGTATTACTTGTGCGGTGATGTTTGTGTTATAAATGCTTTTTAAAGTTTTCTGTATGTTTTGATGCTTTGAGATCTTAAGAAAACCTTTTGCTGGGAAGAGACTATTCTTCCTGGGATGGGCCAGTTCACAGAGACCCAGCCAGGAATGTGCCTTAAATCTGCAAAATAGTACGTCCAGAGCCACACACCTGGCTCATGCTCCCTGGGAGGCTACTGCTGTGCCCGGTCACCTCTGTCTAGGGCTCAGGCAACTAGGGACCGTCCTGATAGCCCAAGGCCCCACAAAATCGCCCAGCTCACCCTTGCTAAATTATTTACCTACTTCTTATTCCCCGTTCCCTGGGCTATGTGTCTTTCCCAGGTAGACCTTAGGGGGTGATGCGGTGTGCCACCCCTCTGTTCCCTGGGACCTGGGAATGTAACGTTTATTTTTTTCCTGAGCTTTCCCGTGTCTCCTCCACTCCTGACTGTCCGTTATATAAAAGAATATAAAACTGTAATTAAAAAGCAGTTTTCAAGGTGCTTGGCTTCTGAAAGCACACAGTAGGCAGAGGCTGTTGTCCCGGGTTCGCCGCTGCTCAGCAGCCCAGCTGGAGGTGGTGGGCAGACATGAATGTGCCCCCGTGGCATTCAGGGCTTATCTAATCTGATCTGCCTCACAAGCAGCCAAGAGGGCGTCACTCTGAAACCATCCGCACTCGGCTGTGTTGTGAAACACCATGGTGTTGTCATTGTTGTTGTAAGAGCCCTAGTTACAGTAACACAATGAAGAGTGAGAAGCATTGTGTGCTCGGTGCGGGTCCTGTTAAAGGCGCTGTGTGCAGTAACCCACTGACTTCCCAGAACAGGCCTGTGAGGTAGGAATGTGCTGTTACAGCCCCCTTTCTGCAAGTGAGGACACAGGGGACAGCCGCTGACAATTTGCCCTTCTGTGGTGGCACGGACTTAGCAACCCAGAGGACCCTGTGGGGCCCTGAGCTCCACCCTGACTGTCCCGTAACAGGGTGTCCTCCAGGCTGCTCTCACGAACACGATGGCTGTCCTTTCTGTGGATAGCTCCTCACAGTAGAAGCAGAAACATGAATCAGGTCGCTTTCCCCGACCCTCCAAGACACAGTGGTGGCTGGGGGTGCTGGGCTCTCAGTCAGAGAATTCTGGGTTCCGGGGAGTTGTGGGAGTGAAGGAGATTCCTGGCACCCAGAGTTACCTGGAGGACCGGGTGGGAAGAGGGTGTGACAGTCAGTGAGAGGCCCTGTAAGGGTCTAGGAAGCCCAGAGAAGGGGGGCTAAGGGGGGAAACCCCAGTGCAGGGCATGGGCCTCAAAGGACCCTCGGACCGCCTGGGACACGGTGTGCAGTGCGGGGCCCGGAGCCACCGGGCAGGGACACTGCGGATGCCTTCCGCCCTGTTCTCATCCGCGTTTTCCAAGCTCCCGGGAGGAAAGTGGTTCTGGTGTTGACTTCGCAAGGGAGGAGGCTTGTGCAATGGGACCGGTGGGAGGAACAGTTGTTTCTCACGCTGTAAATTCGCAGAGGGGCATCTCCATTCGCTCCATGTCCGGAGGGCGTGGCACAATGGGTCACTTCTCCAGGCTGGGTCACAACTACAGCACCGTCCAATCACGTCTCTAGGCCAGCACAGCCCGAGACCAGCATCTCAGGTCTTCACTGATTCCACAGAAAAGACACTCTCCTTCCACGAGCGAGTTAGTCAGGCCTCTACCATCATTGCAGGGGCGAGACATTCCGGGGAATACAGGCACCAACGCAACTGCACACAGTTAAACGCCGACATCATCTTTTATGGCAGCAGCGGCACCGAGAAGAGCTCAGTGAAGCCAGGCGCAGCTGCACACACTGTAATTCCAGCTCCCTGGTGCAGCCCGGGGGGAAGTGTGCGAACTCAGGCCCAGCCCGGACACCTTAGTGAGGTAGCAAGGCCCTGTTTCAAAACAAAATAAAGTTTTAAAGGGCTGAGAATATAGCTGTGTGTAAAGGCCCCGGGTTACACACACGGACTCGCGCGCACACACATACACACAAATAGGTGGCTTGTAGGTCTCTAAGAATCTCCTAATTTCCATCATTTCCACCTTTAAGTCTCCCCAAGATTCAGTGTAATGAGCCTACTTTTATTTTCAGTTGTTTCTTTTGCTTTTCACTAGTCCATGCCTGGGGTAGCTAACGATTACATTTAGGGTAGGGAGTCCCTACACACGCAGAACGCACCTCAGCCTCCCGCACCCCTTCCCTCCCGGCCTCTAGGCCCCTCCAACTCTTGCTCCCTTCCCCAACTGAGAAACATCTTCCTTCTCCCTATTGTCTTTCTTTTATTTTGCTCTTTGTTCATAGAGTGCATTTCTCATGTAAGAGAAACTGTGCAGTACTTAAATTCGTGTGTCTGACTTTTCTCACCTAACATTATTGATTTTTATTTTTGGTACCGGGAATCATTTTTATCTTTGGTACCTTGGCAAGGACTTTGTGCTTGCCAAGCAGACACTTGTGCCACTGAGCTATGTCCCCAGCCCTAACATTATGGTCTTGAGGTGTAGCCATTTACCCACAAGTGCCTCCTTTATCCTTCTTTATGGCAGAGTAGTATTCCATTGTGTATAAAAATGACAGCGTTTTTATCCATTCATCTGTTGGTGAGCACACAGGCTGTTTCTAACATTTAGCTATTGTAAATTGTGCTGCTATAAACATGAGGGTGCATGTATCACTGTTATGTAACTACCTTAACTCTTTTGGGAAGATACCTAGAACAGCACTAGTGAATCAAGTGGAATTTCTATTTTCAGGTTTTTTGAGGAATCTCCATACTGATCTCCACAGTGGTGGCACCAGCGTACATTCCCACGAACAGTGGAGAAATTTCCTCTTCACCTGCAGCCTCAGCATCACCGGCGAATGATTGCTGGAAGATGGCCTTTCTTTCTAGAGCAGGCCGGAATGTCAGTCTTGTTTTAAGCCGCATTTCTCTCGAGGCCAGTGATGCTGAACATTTTTTCATGTGTATATTGGCCCACTGTCCTTCTTCTGAGAAGTGTCTGTTCATCTCAGCTGCCCATATTTTGACTGGGGCTTTTTTTTTTTTTGCGGTACTGGGGATCGAACTCAGGACACTGCACTTGCTAGGCAAGCGCTTATTCCACTGAGCTATATCCCCAGGCCTAAACAATTCTATTTTTTTAATTTTTTTTTTTTTTTTTTTTTTTTTTTTTTTTTTTTTTTTTTTTTTTTTTTTTTTTTTTTTTTTTTTTTTTTTTTTTTTTTTTTTTTTTTTTTTTTGCGGTACTGGGGATCAAACTCAGGACCCTGCGCTTGCTAGGCAGGCGCTTATTCCACTGAGCTATATCGCCAGCCCTTGACTGGGGCTTTTATTTTGGGACATCTAACCTGTTTTTCCTTTTAGTTCTTTACATATTCTAGATCTGAGTCCTCTGGTGTCACAGTTCATGACCATGGCACGGCACGAAAGGATGAAGGATGACTCAGAGCTGACTTGAGTCTGTGTCCAGTCCCTACTCCAAGAGCGCCCAGGGGGGCGGCCATGAACTGAGACCCCATCTCACGCATGCCCTTGGCCAATGTCCCACACTGGAAAGATTGTTTCCTTCTTCTGCGAGTGGTCTTTTCACTCTGTTGCTTGTTTCCTTTGCTGGCACAAGCATTTTAATTCGATAGGGTCCCCCTTGTTGATTCCCCATATTATTTCTTGTGCTACTGGAGTTCCATTCAGAAAGCCCTGCCTACACCTGTGTCTTCAAGAGCTTTACCTTTTTTATGTGGTTAGATGGTTACAGGTCAGGTGGTTCCATTGTCACATTTCTGTCTGTGACCCATTTTGATTTTAGCTAATACATGCTGAGATACGTGGGTCTAGACTCAAACGTCCACACATGAAGACCCAATTTTCACAGCACCTTATAATAAAGGCGAAGGAGCCTATTTTAATGGAACGCATCTTCACAGTCAGTTCCTTCCACTGGACACCTGCAACTCCCAGGCAGGCTGCAGCCCTTCTTCACACAGACTGTTGATCTGGCGCCCCCCACTTACTGTGAGTGAGGTCAGTGGCAGAATGAGGCAGGAGAGATCATTCAAGGGCAAAAGAGGCAAAACTGGGCGTTAGGGTCATCAGTCCTAATGCTATAATCCTGCCCCCACCCCTCAGGCTCACTCTAGGGAGTCCCTGGCCCTCCCACACCTCATTTATGTCAGAGGAGTTGGGTAATGCGTACAGGAGGGCCCACTCCAGTCTCCAATTCTGTGATCTTATGAATTTCTCTGCAAGAAAGTAGAGGTTGCATTGACTTCCTTAAAAACAGACTTGCCAAGCACAGTGGGTAATCCTCACCAGTGGTTGCTAAACTGAACGAAGTCAGTGTGCATGAGAGAAATAACATAACGCACTAGTAGACAGTGCAGCACTGTGCCCAGTGTTTTAGGAGTTAAACAACTTTCCACGAACCAAAAGTAAGAAGTATTTTTAAATGGTAGATAAAAAGCTCACTGAAAGTTACTGCCCGCTGTCCGGCATCAAATAGATCAGCGTGTTTTCCTCCGCGCCCTTTGGTAGCCATGATGAATTTCAACAGTCAAAACCTTTTGATATCACAGAACAAACAAAACCAAAAGTGACTTTGCTCCATTTAGTCAACACGCTCCTCTTAAACAAACTCTCTCTGAGCCAATCTTTGGGTAAAGAGATGGTAATCATCTTTGCACCCGAGGATCGATGACCTGGGACACAGAGGACACAAGAGTCACGGACTCCAGGGTCCCCTGGGCAGGTGCACGTCAGCCCCAACTGGGTTCATGTCCAATCACTCAAGCAGAGCCGAACTGACTCCAAAATTCTGCTATACAGCATATGTGATTATTAACTGGTGACTTTTATCCACTCAACTGTTAAAGCCATTGAGCTTCCTGGGGATATGGTCAATTACTCAGAAATAAATGTAAGAGAGGTCTGAATCGACATGGTCAGCATCTCCATATTCTTTGTAGTAAGCCAGGAAATGTTTGGAAGTGCTTCTGAGAGCACGCAGCCTTTGAGAAATACAGCATGTTCACAGCAGCCAAGTAGCTAAATTCACAGCAGCTAAGTCTTGGAAGCAACTGTCCGTCCATTGACAGATGAGTGGATAAAGGAAAGGTGGAATTCACATACTGTGGAGTACTGCTCTGTTAAGGATAAATTTGAGTCTTGCATAGGAAAATGGGTGCCCTCGAGACCAAAATGTCCAGTGAAATAAATGAGGCATGCGACTTAAATATTGCGTGGTTTCTCTTATATGAAAAACCCAAGATATAAATAAAAGTAGATGGTAGTCAGTAGGGAGTAGATGCTTCCCAAGCAGAAGGGCATCTGGAGATGGAGAGGGCAGGGGAAGGAGGTGAAAGTAAATGAAGGTGAGCTGTGTGCATGGACCAACGCTGCATGCTGCGAACATGGGCTAATAAAAACTGTGCTCTTAAAAAGCGACCTCGATGATGGTCGCTTTGCAATTACATTTGGTTTTCAGATATGCAGACCCCATTTTGACATAGTTTTTACCTGCTACTCAGTTCATCTTTGAAGCTTAAAGATAAGTAACTGGCCAGGTACATTCCTGTAATCTTAGCACTTGGGAGGCTGAGGCAGGAGGATCTCTGAGTTCAAGGCCAGCCTGGACTAGTAGAGATGGTGAGATAACTGGCTGGCTTCAAGGGGTGAGGTACCTTTCCCCCACACAGATGCCTCACTTTCTGCTGGAGGGCAGTGGAGAGCCACAGGACGTTCCTCAGACAGGATGCCAGGTCTTTTCTGAGGACAAAGGGAGGGTCACCCACCTGAGAATTGGACGAGTGATCATCAGTCTCTCTCCATGGTGCTACAACATGCATGAAGTTAGGAGGAGAAGTGGTAAACGGAATGACCAGAGTGGCCCCAAGCCACCCAGCCTGGCCTGATGTCAGCTTCAGGAAATGCAGGAGCATAGGGAAGCCCTCTTGACCAACAGAACTCAGTGAGGTGGGCTTGCAGGTGTCTGAAGCAATTAAAATCATAAGCCTCTTTGGGTTATGAATCTGCTCCCATGTTGGATTTGTTTTGAAACGTTAACATCACGAAGCAACTTCTACTACTAACAAGGTATTATGCACTGAGTACCACCAGGAATTCAAGCTGACTGCAAAGTTCCGATCTCATCCCAGGGGCTGGTGTCAAAGCTGTGTAAGGCCAGTGCAGTGGCTTGAGCCAGGACAAAGAGCTGCTTTTACAGAGATGGGATGGGGAGACTTTATTAAACTGCACTCGGCCTTTGGCCTGTGCTAGAAGCTGGCTTATCTTACAGATGAAAGGCCAAGGGCAGGATGCAAGCTTCTTTGAAACAAAACTCAAATGTCTGGCATTTTGCAAAAAGAGAAGTGTTAACAGGTTTCTTCCTGCAAACCTGGTAAAGGCTCAGGTGACCATCTCTCTGAACACAGTGAAACAGGCCATGCGAGCCACTGGGTAAGGCCCCTGGGCCTGAGGTGCTGTACAATGTCCCACAGAGTCCTTCCCCCACCTAACCGACATTTTTCATTGAAAGAAATTTCCTCCATCAGGCCAATTTTGATAAAATGTTTTCTTAAATTTATTAGTGGAAGGTTAATCTTTACGAGATGGAGAATCTATTTTACAATCTCTGTCTGCTCCGTAAAGGATCCCATGAGCATGTCTATTGCTTACTCTGTAGCTAAATTGGTAGGGGTCACCCAGGTCGAAATGAACCTATCAAAAACAGCCCCGAGTGAAAATGTGACTTTAGCCAGAACAGTCACCCAACAGAGTTCATTTCATTATTGTGAATATCATAGAAGACTAAGAAAAAAAGGCACATGTGCAAACAAAACCCCCAACCACTGAAAACTACATGAAGACTGATTTAGCATAAAACAGTAGAGATTACCAGGCATGGTGGTACTGCACACCTTTAATCGCAGCACTTGGGAGGCTGAGGCAGAAGGATTGCTGCAAGTTCAAGGCCAGCCTGGGCTACAAAGTGAGCTCAAGACCAGCCTGAACTGCATAGTGAGACCCTGTCTCAAAAAGACAAGAAAACAACAACAACAACAACAAAAACCTTTCAATCCCTTAGCCAGGCTTTCTTTGAGATAAAAAGATTATAATCATGCTAATCTAGACCAAAATTCTTTTGCATGGCTCTTTAAAAACCATTTGCTTGGTCTGGACCTGCCCCCACCCATAGCATGAGGACAGGGTGGAGCCGGGTGGTCCGCTGTGAGCATATGTGCTTTCCTACCTCCAACCATGGCAGTTCGTATACACCCCTGTATGTTATAGTATAGTCTGAGGCAGCTATATGTCTTCCCAAGGTGAGAGTCCAAGGATATAGATAAACCCAGGAGTACAGTTATTATCACAGGGAAGATGACTGATTGAGTGGTAGGGCAACGGAGATGAGGGAGGAGAAAAAACGAACTGATCAAAAGGGCCATCATCTGTGTAACCTGAGTAAC